>JANAVB010040619.1:3727758-3817758 GCA_029216955.1 Iris pallida | reverse complement strand
CATACTGCTCTCAGTATCCACCATACTTTATACTGTTCTTGTATCACTCACATGTTATAAAACGGGTTAAAGAAAAACTGATAGTAGAGTACGTGATCATGCACCCCTTATCCGTATGTATTTACCGAGCATTGTTACATTCTATATGTAACTTTGTCGTATGTTCTGGTCCTGTATTTATGTATAGATATACACCGATGCCGTTATGTGTACGTATGTACACATCAAAAAATTTATATGTGCCACTATACATCCTACTTTACCTATTGACCGATCACGTACATGCTACGGTTTTAAACTTTAAAACAAACATATGATGCCATGATAGATTATGATATGCCATGATTCCTACACTTCTGTCTATTTCATGTTTCATATATTTAGTTTGTTAGAATCAGTACTTGCTCCCGTCCTGACAGGATAACGTTGTAGGTATACTTACCGAGGACGAGTTGCTATACGATTCCTATTATGGAGTTGCTGCCGAGGATCAGGCTTTACTTTATGAGGTTGTACCTACGGGAAACTCGTCTAGTTTGTTTATTTACTTGGGACTTTGAGTGTAGTCATGTTGTTGACTATGTATTTTGAAACTGGACCTGTATCCAGTTTTACTTTTAGCCATAAACTTGGAACATATTTATATACGAGATAATTTTGTGTTTGGATATATTCTGACTCATTATTGCATATATAACTGTTAGCACACTTTGGTCTCATCTGATTTGTCTTTAGAACAGCTTACTACGTTTTATCTCAAGCGTAGGATGGACATGACTCGGCCCGGCCCAACAATTTGGGAGCAGATCGTGACACTACTTGCAACAATTATGTAGTTCTGGATCCAAGGCACTGAACCCAGTCCCCTAGGTTCCAGAATACATCAGCATATCTAGGCCCTATATTTCGATTTATAAATGCTTTATGTTGTTATCCAATGATTTTGTAGCACATATAAGGATACAAGTAATGGATACATCTTATGCTTATAGCTACAAATGATTTGATTCTTTTGTTGTTGTTTGAGATCTTTCGATTTCAGTAGATGCACTTATTTTTGTATTCTCTAAAATGATCTACAATCTTGGATTGATCTCAACTCTAGGAAAAGAGATATGAATTTCATCCTTAGATTTGGACTTTCATTTTGATGGACAATATTATCCTTTTATATTTTTCACAAAAGGTAACATGTGTTAATCTAACTTTTCTATTGTGAGATTTTATTGCATAGATCAAGTTATGTTATCTTTTGACTTATATGATTATTCATTGTATTTTAGTTTATATATGCTAAATTGAAATATCTTTTGATTGTTTCATTATAAGTGTTCATTTAATGCATATTATCTCTTTTGTCTAAAGATGATTGTTTTTCGTATTCATGATATTTTTTAATATTTTATTATTCTCTTCTTTTCAAGTTACTAACTGCCTATAGCAGTAATTCTTTGTTGGAAAGAAGTCAGTTTAATTTCTCTCTCTCAAAGCGTTTCTTTTCTTTAAGCCTACGGTTGATACCGTGCTAAGGTTTTAAAAGGAAAGAAATGAACCTTGAAAAGAAGACCTAATATTTTGATGAATTAGTTTCCTACTTTTTGTAATATTATTCTAGAATTTAAAATTGTTATTAATTTTGGATATAGCCATGAAAATGGGGAGCAGTTAATTGTTTCAAATCAATTATTCCCTTAACATGCCATATATCTAGAATACTATTTATTCTGGACATTTATCTAGTATTGTTTTTATTTACTTAAAATGGGCTATGGATCTTTTATTAAAGCTGTTTTCGTGATACAAAAGTTTTGAATCATCAGTTGTGAGTCTGAGGACTAAACGGACGCATTCGAACATTCACTAGGACAACCTTTTTGTAGTGAATTCCGTATTTCAAATGTCTTCTAAATTTTTTTATTTGTCTGTTACTCGAATATCATTATTAAGGCAATTTTCAAAAAAAATTTACTGTCTTGAAATTATTTTTATTACTGTAGACATATTTTGTTTGTTCACCGTTAAGCATTTATTTATTGGATATTTCTTTTACTTGCCTAAAGATGATATTTGTTTCAAGTTTGGAACTTTGTATGCATTTGATCAAATGAAAGAAAGATGCATATCTTCGATATTCCTCAGATCTTGTGATTATTTATTTTATCTATTTTTGCATATAAATTTTTTTTGAACTAGATACGCATATTTTAAGGTGGAGCAAATCAATTGTTTTAATTTATTTACACTGTTAATATGTGTTATACCTAGTTCAGTCATGTACCTTCTGTCTATTTTTTTTTAATTCTTATCGATTGTGTTCATGATATTTTTATGAGAGAATATATGATTATTATTATTTCTTCTTGATTCTCTTATTTTATGAGTTTTTTTTAAATTATCTTGCCAAGTATATTTAGTTTTGATAATTCCTTGAGTTTAAATTCATTTGGCTTTTCTTATTGAGATTTTATCTCAAAGTTCATGATTATCTTATTTAGACTGAACATACTTTGCGGAGGAGCATTCAAGTCGACTTAATTTCTCATTCTCAAGTATTTTGTCTCCATTACCTTCTTGTTTATCTAATAAATATTCATATATCATGTTAAGGTAATTGATTTCAAAATTTTGAACTTTGGTATAGATTTTGTATAGATTCTATTATATCTGCTTTGATTTCTTTTCGATGATTATATTCTTTATAGAAGTAATTCACTATATTTTATAGGCAAGGTGTGAATCATATTTTTTTATCACTTTTAAAAGTCTTATTATATCTTCTAAATATTGTATATTTGGTATTTTATATTGTTATACTAGATCTGTAAATTTTTTCCCTCGTGGATTATTTATGACCAATGCTTAATTTCTACTATATTGGTATCCTTCAAAACTATAGTTATATTCTTTCTTAGACTGTGTTTTGAATGGTTTGTTTCCAATTTCTACCCTAATCGTTGTTCATGATTATTTTTGCCTTCCTTCTTTCATGATTGATTTTATTTTATAGCTTATTACGGGGGAGCTTATTTTTTGATCATGTCAAAGGGGGAGAAATAAGTTTAAGTTAGCAAAGAATTTTTTAAGTTTATTAGTGATATATGCATCTATTGTATCTATCTTTAACTTAACCGATTTGCCATAATAAAAAATGGAAAGATTGTTAGCCCAATGATTATATCATGTTTTTGAATATGGCTAATCAATTAAGTTTAACTAGTGATGTCACTAATATTTATGTAATCACTATCATGTTGCTACTAAAACTTAGTATTGTCCTATAAACGTAGCATTGTTAAGAGCCCTGTAGTCGATACACATTCGTACCAATCCATCCTTCTTCAGCAGAAAGAGCACCAGTGTACCCCATGGTGAAGAACTTGATCTGATGAAGCCCTTGTCTTGCAACTCATCTACTTGCTTCTTCAATTCCACTAGCTCATTGTTGTTAACTCTATAGATGTTCTGAGATATCGGCTCTGCACCTAGCAGCAAATCTATAGAGAACTCAACATCTCTGTCCGGAGGGAACCCTGGTAACTCCTCCGAAAATACATCCATGAACTCAGCTATCAATGGATATGACATACTCTGATCCTCTACTAAAGCTCCACAGAAAACTTTGCTGCTCTGCTCCGCCTTTCCTCTAGCGAACTCGAACTTTGGCTCTCCTTGCAATCTGAAAAGAACTCTACCTTCATGACAATCTATTATGGCATGATGTCGACACAACCAGTCCATCCCGAGTACAATGTCTTAACTCGATAGTGGCATTATGAGCAAACACACATCCAGTTCTCAGTCTTCCAAAATAACTATCTGATCCTCGCAAACATCACTGACTAGGATGATACCACCCCCAATCATGATCTTGCAAGTCCTAGGCAAAGGTTCAGAAGCAAGATGGTGTCTAACAGCAAAAGATACAGACACAAAACTATGGAAAGCACCAGAATCAAACAGAGGAAATATAAGAATATAATCGAGAAGAACAGAACCTGCTATTAGATCACCTACTGGCTCGGACTCCTCAGCTACCATGGCAAAAGCTTGCCCCTGCTGGCCTCCTCTAGTCGGCTGCTGATGTTGTGCAAACCTCTGCTGCTGAGTTTGTAATGGCGGTCCTTTTTGCTGGCCCGCTGGAGCTCTAGCTCCTCCTCTGTGAGCCATCGTCCTGCAGCTAAAGAACAGTCCCTCAGCTGATGATCTGATGATCTACATAATAGGCACTTGCCTAACCTCTTTCTGTAGTCATTACACTAGTACCCTGGCTTCTTACAGAAGGGGCAAATAGTGGACTGCTGCTGCCTCGGTGCCTGCTGATGGCCCTATCTCTGCTACTAACGTGCCTACTGGAAAGGCGTACGACCCTGATGCTGCTGGTGCTGAAAGGGCCTCTGCTGCTGCTGCTGGAAATAGGGCCTCTTGGCCAGGCCTATACTGCTACCAGCACCAAAGGTGTCTCAACCTCTCTTGGTCTTTAGCTCTAAGTCGTCCTATGCTTCCATGGCTCCTGCCAAGATCTGCTCAAAGGTGGCGTCACGATCACTCTTGGTCAATGACTTAACCTCCTTGATCAAGCCCTTCCGGAATTATCTTTGACGGTCACTCTTGGTCGTTGTTGTTGTTGTTGTTGTTGCTGTTATGATCCTTTTGTCTTCTATTGAATCTCATGAACTTCTTAAACTTTCTTACGAGGAAAGCATGATCTTTAGACTCAGAGTAACTGTCGTCGGAATTAGCTTCAACAGTTCTTCTGTGTTAAGCCTTGAAAGCGATCGACTTCTCCTTTGGTGCAACATCTTTGAAGTCTTGAGGTTCCAGCTCGTGAGTGAGTAGCTTACCCATGAGTGTTTCAAGAGACATAGTTGAGAGGTCGTTCCCTTCAATGATTATTGTAGACTTCAGAATCCAGTTCTTCATGAGAGCTCATAGAAGTTTGTAAATCTTCTCATGGTTACTGTACTCCTTGCCTAATGATGACAGCGGATTTACAATATCCAGAAATCTCGTAAACATCTGAGTAACAGATTTGTTTGGCTTCATCTTGAATGACTCATACTCCTGAGTAAGTCGGCTAATCTTTGACTCATTGACTTACGTCGTGCCTTTGTGGGTTACTTTAATAAATTTCCACACTTCACTTGATGTTGTGCAAGTAGACACCCTGTTAAATTCAGTCCTGTCTAAAGTACAAAAAAGCATTAATAGCATGTGCGTCAAGACTGCCTTGTTTCTTTTCAGCTTCAGTATACTTGTCATGGGGTTTCTTAACCAGTTCTCCTTCAACAAGAATACGAGCAGGCTTTTTATAGCCGTCAATGATAATATACCACAATTCAAAGTCTAGAGATTCCAAGAAGAAACTCATCTGTGTTTTCTAGTAAGTGTAATTTGTACCGTCAAACGGTAGAGGTCTGTTTGTGGCTTGGTCTTCACTTATGAATTTCACAGTTGCCATGTGTAATACTGTGATCTATGTAACAGCCGAAATAATAAGAAATATAATTACAGTATTACCTCGCTTTACCTGTATAACCCGTTCTGATACCAATTGTAGGAACGAATTGTAAAGCGTAATACTCTAGAGGGGGTGAATAGAGTAGGCAGCAGAATTTAGCTAATTAAAAAGTTAGCAACAAGATCACAGAGAATGTATATATCACAAGTAAATAAATGTAAAGGAAGAGATCAGAAAGCAAACACAAAGACGGTGATGTATATCGGTTTCCCTCTTATAAGGACTAATCTAGTCAGAAGAATTCTAGCTTCCAGTTGAATCTACTATTGGAAAATATCGCAAATTTTCATACGAAGTCCTTGCAACTTCAACAACGCGAACTTTGATATGAAGTACTCGACCAGCTTCAATTGTGAAGTGTATTTCTTCAATCAATCCTCTGCTTATAATCACTCCAAAGCTTATAGACCATACCGCACAGGTAAATCGGCTAGAGGATTGTAACGGGGTTGGGATTTGAAAATGAAAGCTTTAAAGTACTTTGGAAGACATTTAGGCTTAGAGAAAAGAGATGAGAAAGTGAATGAGTGATTTGAAATGATTGAAATCCTTCTCTATTTATAGATTTTCTAAAGTAAGAACTCTAACAGAATTCGAGCAAAATTCGGGCAGATCTCTATGAGAGAATCTCGACAAATAGTCATTGTATCCGTAACTGTAGGAAGACCAAGTTCAAAATCCAACGTACACTAGGCGAATTTGGGCCAAACTCTGGCTGAATTCTTCTAGTGTTATTTTGAGTTTCTTGTCATTTTAAAAAGCAGATTTTGGTTTTTGGCTTTTTGAAAAGATTAAGCAGTTAGGAGCTTTTTGTAAAATGGGCTATTTTTCAAAATATAAGATATTTTTTAAAACATTTTTGGGGTAGCATATTTGCTAGTACAACTCGGTGTACAAAGTATTTCTAGGTAGCAGTTTTTTATCTGTTGTCCAAGTTGTCCAAATAGTCCAAGTAGCCCTTATATCGAGACAAAGTTTGATCAATTAAAATCTGGTTCGACCATGACCAATGGGCCAACAATCTTCCCCATTCGGATAATTGACAAACCTTGACCGATATAACATCTCGATCGTTTGAGATTTGAAAAGAATCAAAATATTGTACTGTGTCCTGAAAAAAATTCATGTATCCTGCATAAGATGTTAGATCCTATTTAATTTAGGGATAAACATGTATTTCATAGGCAGTTTATATGTTGAAGAATAAAAAGAATATAGTTCTATAACATGAAATGAGGAATAATGCTAAGCTGAAAATGAAAACTTGCTAAGAAAAGCATAAAGATGTTCAGTACATAAACTCAGCAAATACAGTCTCAGTACAAATAAAAAGATAAAGTACTAAATGATATCTTGGAATGTCGGAGCATTCCTAAGTAAACATAGACAAAAAATAAAAGTCTAACTACATGACATCTAGACAAAATACATCACGTCTAGATCACATATCCTCAGAGTCATCATCATCAGCAGCGCCAGTAGTACCTCCATATCCGGATGGACCAGCTCATGAAGGGCCAGCTCCAGAAGTGTGTGGAGTAGCCCCAGAACCACGGTACCAATCATATGCGTTACCGAGCAGAAAGAAAAAAATATGCCACCTCATCCTCATAGCGGTATCCTGAAACAGTCGGATCTCTGGGAAGAGAACTGGTAGAATGTCCAGTCTGAGCGAATCAAAGGTCGGCAAAAGAATTGGCGAGAGCCTGAAACCGACTGGCATTACAGAACTCGCATTCCTAAGATGTGTTAGTGATAAACGCTCATAAATTCGAGAGATGCTGATGGACACCCTCAAATGATATAGGTAATCCTGAGGAGGTAGATCAGGAGCAGTAGGAGGAGCAGGAGGGACGGCTGTGCTATGACGTGACAACTGAAGATACTTGTGCTCAGACTCAAGAGCACAAGTGGATAAGTCAATATCGAAATGCTGGAAAATAAGGGGGATAATCATCGCATAAGCAAGGTTGCGATTCCTTTCGTGACAACGACCCATCATCTGAATAATAGTCTCAGGGACAGAAAATTGAATACCCTTAAGAATATGATAGAAGGTAGATAGTTCAAGGATGGTAACATCATCTTTTGAGGTAGATTTGGGTATGATAGTGGAGTAGATGATGCGGTGCAATTCATAGTTGAATAAGTTCAAGTTAGCATCCTTAAACTTACCAGAATGAACGTGGGTAGGAGAACATAGTTCATTCCTGAAACTACTTAGAGCCGTGCCTGCGGGGAAATCAAATTCAGTGATATCATCAAGCGGAGAGCCTTCGTTAGGGATACCAAGGATTTTTGCTAAGAGGACATCGTTGTACTCGATACTAATTCCATCGACAAGAGTTCTAACAGCAAAAGTGTCTAATGTGAAGTTGCAATAAAAAAGTCTAATAGCATTAGTAGCGATAGGGAATTGTTTGGTGACAAAATGATGTAACCCTAATGCTTCAAAGAATGGATGGCGGTCAGAAAATATAGTCCATTTAATCGGGGCTCCGGTGCATATGTTATGCATCGAGAAATTAGCGTACCATAATAAGGATTGATCATGAGTTTCAAAGTAAAACTCATTATATGCGCCGTCGGCCGATTGGACCGGGGAAAAGAGTGAATCCACGTGATGATTTGAAGATGAAGCTTTTTTTACTACCCGTGGTCTTCTTTCTCTCGGATGGATTGAAACGCAAAGGGATTATGTCCAAAAAGATGAAATACTAAGAACTTGAATGAGAGGGAAGGAGATGGTTATACCTTCCAAGATTGGAGTATGTGGTAGAGGATGAGAATCTTAGCACGAATCCAAAGTTTGTACGGAAATCTCGAAATAGATTGAAAGAATGGACTTAGAGAAGTTCTAGGGTTTGAAGGGGGGCTCGGGCGGCTACTGCTATTTTTGAGCAGTTTGGAGACGATGAGAAGAGGGGGCCCTCGGTTCTGACTTAAAACATATACCACCAATCGAACTCTGGCAGAATTTGGGCCGAGTTCGCCAGGGGTTCTGGTGAGGTAATTTTTCAAACAGAAATTTGTAGGCCACTTTCTTTTCATCAACTATTTTCAATTATGTTATTCAAAGTTTAGTTATTTTGAATTTTAATTAATATAATTAATATTATTTTATAAATTAAATTTTGTAATACAGCGACTGTTTCAGATTAGCTGTAGGGGTACTGTCCCAGCTAACGGGAGTTCACCGGGGAACAATTAAATACCGCTTCGCTTCGATCGTAGTCGTGGTGACAGACAGACCCTTTGTAGGCTTGTCTCAAAAACAGTTTTCGAGTAGTAAAAAATAATCGATAAAAAAATTAATTAATATTATTGATATCTAAAATTTCTTATTCTCGATGTAAATAATTGAAACAATTTTTCGCTAATGGTTTTGTAAAGATATCAGCTAGTTGATTCTCAGTGTCAACATATACAAGATTTATATTTCTATTTTGTTGATGATCACTAAGAAAACGATGTCGAATCTCAATATGCTTAGTGCGAGAGTGACATACAGGATTCTTAGTGAAATTAATAGAACTAGTGTTGTCACGAAAAATGGGTATTTGTGTGTAAAGTAAACCAAAGTCTTCTAAGGTTTGCTTCATCCACAAAATTTGTGCACAACAACGTCCTGCAGCAATATACTCAGCCTCAGTTGTTGATAATGCGACATAATTTTATTTCATGCTAAACTAAGAGACTAGAGCCTTACCTAAGAGATGACACGTGCTGCTGGTACATTTTCTATCCACTTATTGGCTCCAAAGAGACGTCGTTCCTGGAGCTAGCGCCGTCGATCGCTTTTATCGCGGCGTGCTGTTTGCTGCCGTCCGCTTAGTCTTCGGCTACCGGATGGATCTATTAACGGCGATGACTTCCAGAGTAAATGCTGGCCTCCGCCTTTTTGTCGATCAAATGCTTTGAGAAAAGGGTGAAAAAGGAAGCTTTCCCCGGCTAGAGCTACCATACACTTATTTATTCGAATGGCTGCTTCTGTACTATCCTTCACTGGTGAACCCCGATATGGGAGCGGTGAGCGGCAGCTTCTTGAGGAGATTCTCAAAAAGCAAGTGGATGTACACCACTTTAAGAGATTGCAGACGCGCTCTGATTCTTGGAAAGGGATGGAACTTCTATTGTGTTCCCCCTCCGGCTGGCTACGAGCATATGTCAACCAACCTGGTCGATTCTGGGAGGACACAGCCTCTGGGCCACACAATTTTCAACTGGTTGAAGACAATCCGGCCGTCTCACTTAGTGTACAGATTTGAAGATGAGTGCTATCTGGAGCCTTCTCTCCCGAGCCGATTTTCACGCCAATTCGGCTATGACCAGTTCCACGTAGGCAACGCCATAACGTGCCTACAAGGAAAAGGTTATCTGATCGATGGAGCTCGGGCTTGGGCTTACTATAATGCTCGGGACACGAGGACGATGTTCTCGATGCCGCTAAAGAGCGATCACGGCCCTCGTATGCTATATACATATTCGCTCTTCTACACATCGGCGAACACTTTTACGGAGAACTTCAGTCTCGTAGGCAGTTTTACGACTGCGGCCAGACTAAAGAAGGGAGCATCTATTGTGGTGGCTCCTGGAAATGATGAAGAAGATGCGCCAGTTGATGTACCGTTGGAAGCTTCAAGGGAAGCCAACTTCCCTGAAGAAGTCAACGAACCACTGCGCGTTTCCTTGAAGGTCGTCAGATCTCCTATCAAGGAGAAGAAGAAAAGGAAGGCGGAAGGACCTTCTTCTCTAGTTGCTAAGAAGAAGCTTGTCTTAGAATCATCAGAAAGGGTTATCACCCGGTCACATTCTCGGCAGCATGCTGAGTCGACCCATAGAGAAGAGGCGACAACTCCGACGTCTCTCCAAAGGCAAGTAGATGTTGTAGATGTAGAGAGTCCGGAGAGACTTCTACGCAGAAAGAAGATAGTTTTCAGGAGAAAAGTGGCCACTCCTCCAAGACCTATCTTGTCATCAGTCGTGACCAGTGCTGTTGTCGGAGTCATGATGTCATCCCCTACACCTGCCATTGAACCCAGGCAGGAAGCCTTCAGTCCAGAGAGAAGAAACGAGGTTGTAGGGACCAGGGAAGATATGGCGAAGACAGCAGATGAAGCTGAGAAGCCAAATGAGCCAGAAACAGAAACCGCCCACCTTTCGGCTTCTCCTCGATCACTACGTGTCGAAGGGGATAAGTTAATGATTGAGGCACTGGACGATTGGGACTTTGGCTTCCACGATCATGTAGATCCAGTTGTCGCAACTGATAGTGAAGGAGCACGAGAGGAGAGTGTTAGTGATGAAGATACATCAGCAGAAGTTGTTGATGACACTCTTAACCCAGAAGAGGATGCTGATCTACCTGCATCCCCAGAGAAGAATGTGATTAAAGAAGTAGCACCGGAAGGAGCTACGATCACTTATCAAGGAGGTACTGGTATTGATTGATATTAATACCCTTCTTTTATGGATTAAGTGGCTGACATCTTAATTTTATCCATGCAGAAATTCAACTTTCTTCGATTCCTTCGACATGCACTGATATAGTGCCAATAAAAGAGATAGCTAGCAGTAGCCGTCACTTGTCAGGCGGCTCTGAAGTGGGTAGTAGCCCGACAGTAATGTCTGAAGCTACTTCTGCGAAACTACAACCCCTGTCAGCAGATGACAAACTTGTCACTGGTTCCGGCAATGGTAAGATTACCCTTACTTTTGATCTTTTTCGATAGTTGCTAATGACAGCAAGCTGATAGGGTTTATCTGATCTCGCAGAGGAACATCTGGGAGGAGCAACCAGCTCTACCATGGCTCCTTTGTCAAAAAAGACTACTGTTAATGCTACTGAGCTTCCGTCTGTGCAAGCACCTGCTGCTTCAACATCCGTGGGAGTAGCTGCCACACCCGGTGCTATAGCTACGAATAGATTTATAATTGGCTCTTTCACCAACCTTTTTTTCAATTCACTAGAACCCTTAGTAGAAAGGGTAATAGAGAAGAAAGATGTTGGGTTCATCACTGTTAGGGGTCCGACCTCTTATCTGATCGCTGCCATCCGAAGTCAAGGTGATGAAGCACAAGCTGCCTACCTAGAACACATATTGGATGAGCTGGAAGAATCAGTTAAGATCTATAAAGATCTCAATCGGGGAGAGGTGAAATCCTTGGTACATGCTGAGTTCGAGAGGATGTCTCAAGAGGCTGCAGTTACAAAAGCTGAGTTCCAGGTTTTCTTGGACACTTTCGCTGCCAAGTCTTCAGAGTACAACTCCCAGATAGAAATAATAGCATCTGCTGCTGGGGAGAAGGAAAAGAAAGTTGCTGAGCTGAAAGCAGAGTTCGATCGCCTTCAGGAAGAGTTGAAAACTGTTCAACTTGCTCTGGAAGAAAAGACCACTCATCATGAAGCTACAGTCCAGCAATTGGACATTCTGACTCTCGAAAGAGATGAATATGTCACGACTCATCAAGCTAAAATCTCTCGCTGACTAGTAGCCTTACCGACTTTTGATAAAAATTCGGGAATGGAAGAAGCTAGAAGGCGGATGATGGATTCTAGGGAGGAGCGACTTCAAACTCTAAAGCAGCAGATGACTAGTTTAATGACTCCACCAGCTGAATAGGAAGACTTTTTGTATCTTCTATTTTGTGACATGTAATTTTGTAATGTCTTTTAATTTTGATCAATAAAAAGCCATTTTCTTTGTGGCTCTATTATTTATTGCATATCTCATTCGAATATAAATAATAGCGATAGAAAATATATTCAGAGGTCCGGGACATGATATATTTCGAGATTTAGAAAATAATTATATTCATTATATCTGCTCAGAGGTAATGTGGACATGGCAGAATATAATTTATTGAATACCATTATTTCAGTAGACAACTTAATCAAAGATGACAAGTTGCTGATATGATTGAACGAATAAATCTTCAAAATGCATGAACGAATTGAATGACTGGATGAATGAGTGAACCGTCGGATGAATGGATGAACGGGTGAACCGTCGGATGAATGGATAAACGGGCGAACCGTCAGATGAATGTGATGAACGGGCGAACCGTCAGATGAATGTGATGAATGGGCAAACCATCAAATGAATGTGATAAACGGGCGAACCGTCAATGAATGTGTCGCTTCGTCGTTCCATGAATCTCTGTCTATAAATAGAATAGAAAATTAAATGGAATGATCACTTTCACTTTTCAACATAAAGATGTCGTCTGGAGATGCATCCAAGAAGACTGAGATCACTCCGAAGGTTGAAGTGGGCACTGAAGAACGTCCTGCTGAACCGATTCAGCCAAAGCAGACGGAGGCAGGCGAAGGTTAGTATGTACCCCAGCCACCGCGGGATATCCTAGATTTCCTACTTGAACCAGGGAAGACTGAAGAAGAAGAGGCCATGAGGATGGCTGCTTGCAAGTTCCTGGTGGGTTCGAGCAAGGATGTTCTCGGCTCTTTTGCCGATTTTATTTTTGAGAAGGATGGCAGTGGTCCTCGTCCTGTCTTCAAGAAGGACAATAGTAAATCTCGTCCATGATATCTTCTAACACCATTTAAATAAAATAAAATTTTATTTATGAACTGTCTTGCCATATTTACATGAAATCCTTGTTACATTCATATATAGTATTTCTTAAGGAATTTGCCATTGATAGGCATTATAGCAACTCGACCGTCCAGCTCTGAGAGTTGATAAGCTCTATTTGAAAAGACTTTGCTCACAATGTAAGGCCCTTCCCACTTTGCATCGAACTTGCCTTTGCTCATGTGAGTCATAGTCATAGGACGTCTGACTGTTAGAACAAGCTCTCCTTTCTGAAAGGCTCTGACTTTAACTTTGCAGTTGAAAGTCTTCGAGATGCGGGCTTAGTATAACTCAATATGCTGTTAAGCCAATAGCCGCTTCTCGTCAAGCACCTCCAAGTCCTGAAGTCGAAGAATATCATTGTTCTCCGTTGTCTGCTCATTAGCGATGGCAATCCTTAAGGTTGGAATTTGAAGTTCAAGGGGTAGAACTGCTTCACAGCCATACACTAAAGAGAAAGGTGTACAACCTGTGGGGTTGCGGACCATAGTACGATAGGCCCAAAGACATTCTCCAAGCTTTTCACTCCAATTCTGTTTGTTAGTAGATACAAACTTCTTAAGGAGCTTGATGATAGTTTTGTTGAAGGCTTCAGCTAAACCATTAGCAGTAGGATTATAGGCTGTCGAAGCGACATTGTCAATCCTGTGATCATCGCAGAATCTTGTAAACTTCTGGCTGATAAATTGAGGTCTATTGTCATAAATGATTCGTCGAGGTACACCAAATCTATAGATGACATGGTATTTGACGAAGTTGATGACACTGCTGGTTTTGACTTCAGCCAGAGGTATAGCTTCAGCCCATTTGGAGAAGTAATCGGTTATAGCTAGTATGAACCGATGTCCTTTAGAAGAAGGAGGATTGATGGGACCTATAATATCTATGCCCCAAGCTTCAAATGGCCAAGATGCAGCAGTCGGATGAAGAAATTCTTATAGTTGATGAATAAAATCTGCATGGATTTGACAAGCTCGACACTTTCTTGCATATTCAATGGCATCAGATACCATAGAGGGCCAGTAGTAACCCATGCGTCGGATACGATCTTGTAGCTTAGGGCCGGGTTGATGTGCTCCACAAACACCATCATGAGCTTCACGTAATACTTACTTCGCTTCATCACTAGCAAGACAGCGTAAGAGAAGACCGTCATAAGTCCGACGATAGAGAGTCTTAGTAGTATGATTATAGTAGAATCGCAGAGATCGTCGACGAATACTCGTAGCCTTCTTGGGATCTTTAGAAAGTATATCATGGACCACGAAGTCGATGAAGGGAGTTCTCCAATCTTCACTGATAACATTGGCTTCAATAAGATTACCTAACTCAATATTGCGATTGTTCTCGAAGCAGAACAATTCCGGATTAGAGACAACCACCACCTGCTGTCTTTTAACAGGTATGGCTAAGATTGCTGCAAGATTGGCCAAAGCATCTGCTTCAGTATTGCAGGCCCGGCGGACGTATTCGATGAAGAAGGCTTTGAATGATGTAGCCATGCTGATTACCACTTCATGATAAGATACTAGATCTTGATGACGAACTTCATAGGTTCCCCTAACCTGGTTAACAACCAGCTTAGAGTCACCATAGACTTCAAGATATTCGACGTCCAGTTGTTTAGCTAACTGAAGGCCAATGAGTAGAGCATTGTATTATGCTACGTTGTTGGAGCAAGGTTCATCTAGGGAATAGGCTCTTTGGATAGTTGACCCGTCTGGAGAAACGAGAACAACCCCAACTCCTGCGATAATGGTACCATTTGGTCCGATCCTGGATGCACCGTCAAAGAATAGACGCCAGGTAGGAAATTCTTCGGAGATCATATTTGCTTCCAATGTCTCGTTTGGAATTTTATCGTAAAGTTTGGATGTCTCTGGAATAGGATGAGCCGCTAAAAAGTTTGCCAGTGCTTGACCCTTAATAAATTTTTGTGGAACATATACCATGTCATATTGGGCTAGCAGAATGGCCCATATAGCCAATCGAGAGTTGAGTGTACTTGGCTTCTTCATCAGTACCCGAAGAGGATTAACTGGGGAGATGACATGAATAGTTTGGCCAATAAAGTAATGCCGAGTCTTTTGAACAACGAACAAAAGAGCTAAGCATTCTTTTTCGATCGGACTATAACGGTGTTCGGCACCAATCATAGTACGACTGAGATAATAGATGGTCTGTTCATGGCCTTCTTTGTTCTTTTGGGCAAGTAAAGCACCCAATAAATGATCTATAGCGCGGACATACATTATGAATGGTATGCCCGAGATTGGTGGCACTAAGACTGGTGGGTTCTCGAGAAACTGTTTTATGTCATCAAATGCTCGTTGATATTCTTCAATCCAAATGAAAGAGACACCTTTCTTCATTAACTGGGTAAAAGGTCTGCAGCATCCAGACAGATTTGAAATGAATCTCCTGATGTACGCAAGTCGATCTTGGAATCCTCGTAGCTCTTTTAGGTTGTGTGGAGGATGCATCTCTTGAATGGCTTTGATCTTCTCGGGATCCATGTGTATACCCTTAGAGGTAATGACGAAGCCGAGAAATTTTCCACTAGAGACACCCAAGAATGACTTGGTGGGATCCATTTTCAGTTGATGTTGGCGCATTAGATTGAAGATGGTTCTCAAGTCTTAGATGTGATCTTCCTTTAGACGACTTTTGACAGCAATATCGTTGACATAGCATTCAACAGTCTTGCACAGATGATCTCGAAAGATGGTACTCATGGCTCGTTGGTAAGTTGCACCAGTGTTCTTGAGACCAAATGGCATCACAATATAGCAGTAGACTCCACAAGGAGTGCGGAAAGAAGTATGTTTTTCATCTTCAGGATCCATCCGAATCTGATTGTATTCGAAGAATCCATCCATGAAGGATGTTCGCTCGAACCCACAATTATTGTCGATCATGACATCTGTGATAGGGAGAGAAAACTCATCATTTGGACAGGCTTCATTAAGATCACAAAATTCGATGCAAACTCGAACATTGCTATTTTTTCAAGACTGGGACAACGTTGGCTACCCAATCTGGATGTTGTTCTTCTCGAATATAGCCACAAGCTATAAGCTTTTTGACTTCATCATCAATAGCGTCCATCATTTCTGGCTCGAATCACCTTTGATATTGTTTAACTGGCTTTGCATTAGGCAAGATATTTAATTTATGAGTAACAACTTTGGGATCTAAACCTGGCATGTCTTCATAACTCCAGGCGAAGACATCAATATATTCTCGAATAAGAAAAACTAGTTCTTGCTTATCCGCCTCGGGAAGGTTCTTGCTGATGAATATTGGACGAGGTGACCCACTTTTTCCTACGTCAATTTGAACCAATTGATCTTCGGTAGAAGGTTCTCTTTGTTTGAATCGGAGTTCCCATTGGGTATCCATTTATTGAGCCCAAGGATCTGTTTCAGGACTTTCTTCGATATCCTTGTCATAACCTTCTGGAAGTTTGGCAGAAACCATGTTAGAAGATACGATCAGCCGATGAACCTGACCAATGCTAGTGTCAGAGTCCCATGATCTGGAATCAGAAAAGATAGAGCGCTCCTCACTATCGAATTCGGAGACTGCTGGAGATATGATTGTTGGTGAAGCATATCCGAGACCTCTTTTTGTCCTGCTATAGTAGATCTCTGATTTTCCTTCCGGAATAACTGTACGGATAATAGTTCGCCTATCCTTACCAAAGTTGAGGCCAATCTTCAAGTCATAACCCATCTTTCGGATGATGTCTTTTGATTGTTAACTATAACGACAAAGTTGGAGACGTCCCATATCGTTATTTTTGCTATCATCCGTATAACTGAATTTTTGCTCTGGTCCTTTACTAAAAAGTATTGGACTTTCGCCTCTCTTTCGAGAAGGGACAATAAAGTATGAATCATCTGGGTGTTCGAGTAAGACCTCTGTTTGAAGAGACTGTACAACTCCTATTGTAAATGACTGAAAGCTATCTAACATATCCAAATAGCACTTAGCATGATAAATGACATCAGTATACTGGAAAGGAGATGTTTTTTCATTAATTTGTACATCTATATTTACAACAGGACCTTTAGCCTTAGCAGGCTTGGTCAGATTGATTGCAAGAGGGGAAGAAGAAGAACGTGGAGGAGGATTGGACTTGTCACGACGGAGGTCGATAACAAGAGGCTCAGAGGAGGTGAGCTCCCTTTTATCCTTGTTATGAGATAAATCAATAACAAGTGGCTCAGAAGAGGTGAGCTGTCTTTTTTCCTTGTTACGACGTAGGTCGATAACAAGTAGCTCAGAAGAGGTGAGCTCCCTTTGATCTTGACCACCATCAGTTGGTTGCTTCTGGACTGGCAAGTGAATAGCCAGTGGTTTGGAGGATTGAGGACGAGAAACACGCCTTTTGACATGTATGATGAGAGTGTCATTGGGCACTGCTTCTTGTTCTTCTTTAGTGTCCAGAGCCAGTACTACCTTCATGAACTCATCCTTATACATACGAGCATCGTTACAATATGCTTCGACACCTTTGAAAGGATAGAGATCCGCAGCCTCTTTTTGAACCTCTCTATTGTCATCAACATACTTGAAACATTGATGGAGAGTCAAAGGAACAATGTTGTGTTCGTGAAGAAATGGTCTCCCCAAAAGAGCATTGTAAGAGCAACCATGGTTGTCTATAATATAGAAGGTCACCTTTGTGCGAAGATTGCCAATTTGGAGTTTTAGGCGAATCTTGCCCAGAGGCTCACTTCTTCCTTAGTTAAACCCCAGGATGGTGGTGATTGTACTGGAAAGACTATGTACTGGGATCTTCATTGCATCTAACATCGTCTTTGGCATAATGCTAAGGGCTGACCCTGGATCTATCAGAATACGATCGACTTTCATCGAGTCGACATATCCTGTATAGTATAGAGGACGGTCATACCTATTGTCTTCCATCAGCATATCATCCTGTGTGAAGGTAATGTTCGGAATTAACTCCAATACACTGTGACAATGGAGGCAAGAGACAGGCTCTGCTTTCGGCTTTTTCAGAAAGGTTAGACAGGTTTCCGCCTGCATGAGAGCTTCACTCAGAGTTTCTCGAGTCTCTTTATTGAGGCGCAAGAGCTCGAAGATTGACAGCCTAGCCGGTGTATTGGCTAGTTGGGCCAAAATATCAAAGTTGTATGGTTTCTCAAGTCCAGAAGGAGATGACTTCTTCAAAAGCTTGTCGAAACGAACTTGTTGTTTGCCTTTGTCGACTGCTGTCGGCTTAGGAGGAATGGATTCCACAACCGGTAAAGACATACCAGGGATGCCATCAGTAGAAGCAGGTTGCACTAGAGCGGACTCAGAAGAAGAAGCAGGGTTTTCTTGATTTTCAGGAACTTTCTGTAGGTAAGCTTTCCCTGACCTGGTGCCCAACAGGATTTCCTCGTCAACTATGGGGTCAAAAGATACCATATTGTAGATCTTTGTTTTGCCCTTGGAGTGGTCTTTTTGCTTAGAAGGAACCTCAAGGTCAGAAACAAGATCTGGGTGGATCCACATAATCTCGCCATTATCAAGAGATAAGGGGACGAGACCTTCACTCCGTAGAGGAGGGAGATTCTCGATCTCAAGAGTGGCCTTGGGGATAGAGATGACACCATGTTGTACCATCTGTGGAGGGAAGTTACCGAATTCTCGTCAAAGGAGTACTCTACTTTTGGACGAGGTTCCCTTGGTGCAGGGGCAGAAGGAGTAAAAGCAGACGTAGGTGGAGCTACGTTGACAGCCGGAGATTCTTTGTTCCTCAGATTGATGTTCAAAGTTTCTTTACTTTTGCGGTTGTTCTGGCGATTACCGCTACTGGCTGTCGGGTGTTCATCCCGGTCGGGGTTAGACATGTGTACCTCCAATTGCTTGAATTTGTCAGCGCTAACTTCTGCTGCTTTAGCATTGACAATGAATGATGAAATTGAGTTGACCCCGTCCACATGCTGATAATAGGCAAAAGATTTTCCTTACAGGTATCTATAGTGACAGCGGCCGAAGTTCCAGGAGGCATCTTTAATGCTTTCCGGCAGAATCTTTCAATGAAACTCTCAGCAGTTTTATTATGTCTTTGTTTGATCTTGTTGAGGGCCGACAAGGTCATATCGTTGATTCCCTCATAGAATCGCTCTAAGAAGATTTGTTTCAAACAAGAGAAAGACGTGATACAACCATCGGGCAAGCTCCTGTACCAATCGTATGCTACACCGGCTAAACAGCTGACGAACACCCTGGTAAGAAGAGCGTCATTTGGCTGAAGTTGAACAGTCATTACCTCAAAGTGGTTAATGAACTGACTTGGAGAAGTGCTGCCATCAAAAGCAAAATTGTAGGGATTTTTTACTTTGGAGGAAATGGGACTTCCTTCCATTCAACTGGATAGGGTTGTTTGATCCCCAATCTCTGTAAGTTGTCCTTCTCTTTGAAGGCGTCGAATGGAGTGCACAAGAGTTTGACTGCTTCATTAGCATCCTCCAATGATGAAGAAAGAGCAGGTTGAGTGTTAGGAGGAGGAACAACATGGTAGGTGCTACCCCCAGCTCCTGACTGACTGGGTGTAGGTTGAATTTGTACATGGGGTATTTGAGGAGATACTACCCCCAGACCTGCATTGACAGGCACCGACGATGCTATAATTTCTGGATTTATAGAAGGTGTGGTCGGTGGTACTGTATGTTGGGCCACAATGATGGAATGGATACTTGCGACCATTTCAGCCATGGTCTTCAGCTTGTCTTCTAGTGCAGCTATTCGTTGTTCTTGATTTGCTGAACTGGAAGCATCTGGGTCTTCAGTAACAACGGATGCTGTCACTTCTCTAGTTACAGTAGAAGATACTGTCTGTTCAGAACTTTTGCTATATGCATCAAAATCAGAGAAAGAATCATCCTCTGAATGAGAAGTAGGATGATAACCAGAAGGATCTTGGAGAAAATTCCTTTGACCGATTGTGTCTCGGCTTCGGGATCTGGTGTGTCGAAATACTCCTTCAGAAGATTCTTGGAGTAAATCTAGATACCGCTAGCTGGGCCTGTGAGGCTTGCCGTGCTTGGAGAACTTTCTACCCCCAGTGTCTCGAGAAGTCATGTTGACGGAAGCATACAGCACTTCGCCTTCATCTTCTGACATTGGTTCAGACGTTGCAAAATTCAAATGATCGAAGACAGATCGTTTTGTTATTTGACAACAACACTTGATGACAACCTTGTGATTACAATGGTGTCCAAGTAGTTGAACTGGAGGTGTTGAGATGTTATCCCGTTTTTGCTTGAGGAGTTCTCAGAGATCAGGAACAATGACGGGACGAGAAGAAGTCTGAGGGATATGTTCTTTGACTATATTCGGAACATGGTTTCGGTTCTTCAGATGTTTCGACCCATGAGTATATAGAAAATTACTCATTTTATTAGCATAGGTGTCAGGATTCTTCATCTTAGAAGTTTGCATCTGATGCAGGTTGATCTTCGGCATTGGCTGTTTACGTTTCATAGAAACTGGTCTATTGAGATAAGTCCTTAGATCAGTAAATTCACCCCCAGGGGTTTCTGTCTGAGACACCAGTAGTTTTCCCTGTTTTGAGCGGGATATCCTGAGAGTTGGGAGATCTTGGAATTCTGCTACCGGGGTAGGCAGACTACCTCTTTGATCAGTACACTTTCCTTTGGCAGGAAAGGAAGAACTTTTGTTTGAGAGAGTTCTTGTACTGATTGGTGCCGAGGCACGTTCAGATTGATCTTCTACGGTAAAAACCGGAGAAGACTAAGAAAAGACCAAAGGACCTTTTCCCTTGTTTTGTGAAGAAGGGTTAGCTAAAGAGCGTTTCCCTCTGTTGTCTTCCAAGTCGTAGAACGAGAAAGTTTGAGAAAAGACCAACGGACCTTTTCCTTTGTTCTGAGGAGGAGGAGGAATAGTCAACAGACTACCCCCAGTGGATTGCGCTGGAGCAACAGGGTGCTTGGAAAGAGGAGCAGAGTTTTTTCCTTTGCTGTGAGAAGAAAGAAGATTGGCCAAAAGGCTATCCCTCTTAGACTGCGCTGGCACAGTTTGTGCAGGAGTTGAAGTGGCAGTAGGCGCATTGGTTGGTTGCATATGAGAAGCTTTGACAGATGGCTTTTTGGCCACAGATACTGTAGCTTGCGCAGCAGGAGTCTTGACTTCAGAGTGCTTGAGTTGCACTCTGGTTGATGGAGTGGTGGACTGCGGAGGCAGAGTTGCAGCCAACTGCGCTAGGGGAAGATAAGTCTTGTACTTTGCCAGAGCAGCATAGGAAGTAGTTTGTGTACTGGCAAGAGGAGCAGTATACTGCGCATGGGCAGTAGAGGCAGTAGACTGCGCAGCAGTTTTGGGAGCAGAGACAGCAGACTGCGCAGAGGATTGCACAGAGGATTTTGTAGAGGACTTTGGAGTCCACACTGAACAGACTTTACTCTTGGCAGAAGTTACAGTGCGACGAGTAGTCCCGGAGTTGATCATCGCCTCGTAGGCCGTCTGGTTGACCTTTACAACCAGCATCTTCTGCGTCTTTCCGATAGACGAAACGTCACATTGAGTTGTCACTTTTTCGTCGAAGGAGAAAGTCGTCTCCAGCAGAGTCGCCATTTTGTTTGCAAAAATAAAAGTTCTTTTTATTTCACAAACTTTGTAAGAAGATTACAATTGAATTCTGGGAAACTACAACTATAGGAATCCGATCTGAAGACGATCGCTTTATCCCTTGGACGATGTGAACTGTGAAGACGATAGCCTCTAAAGATTGTAGCAGCACTTGGGCAAGAACTCATGATTTCTCTGATGATCTAGAATGATCTGATATTGATAATGAAGGACTTGAAACTCTATTTATAGAGTTCTGGAAAATAACTAATTAGTAGTTATTTTTGGATTGCGCAGACTGGATTGCACAGGCATTGGACTGCGCAAGCTGTGAACTGCGCTGGCAGTTACTTGATCGTGGCTCCACTGTATTAGACGCGTGGCATTGTTTGATTGAAATGCACGTGGTCGTGTACATACGGTTGCCACGTGGTGAGCAATTGATGGCATGTAGGCCATGTATAAATTGTCAGTTATCTTGATGGATTGCGCTGCTTGAACTGCGCTAGCTTCAGACTGCGCTGGGATCGAACTGCGCTGAAGAGGATTGCACTGGCTGTACAGCTGTCATCGAGTACGACACGGCTCGAGAAACGAACAGACTTCTCGCTTTTCGTGCTATCAGTTGTCAGAAGATCTGATTTTCTGTCAGATAATAATGACGTTGCCACGTCAGCTAGCGCGCTCGGATGAGTGCGCAGTTCAGCTTGCGCAGTTGAGTTGTTGCGCAATCTGTCTCCCGCGTAGTTCATTTGAAAGGTGCATAATTTGATTTTTATTGCTTTTTTGATAGGGTTAACTTGAATTTTAGGACCTACAATGGGTAGTACGCAGTTGGAGATGTTTCAAGAGTTCCTTGCCATCTAGAGGGAGCAGGCCATCCTTTTTCAAGCCATACTTGTATATGCACTTTTTAAGCTAGAAAGAACTTCTGACTTCCAGACTCTCGGACTTTTGGACTTCCCCGACGCCGAGCGCATATCTTGCACTAAGGAGCAGATCGAGAACCTGGAGTCACCACTGAAGATCATCCAAGTCTCTGAGGACCCGACTCATCTGAAGATTGGAGCCACTAGCTAGGAGGTCCAGAATGTAGCACAGACAATGGAACGAGACGAAAAGCTGAAGCACATAAAAAACAAGAAGACTTATGATGAAGACATCATCTACTATGGATCAGCAAAGCATCGCCACACTCAGACAGTGTCTTTTCAGCCGCACCATCAGATTCAGATGATGGCTATTTGTGCTTCCTACCGCCATCCAGTCATCGCTTCAAGGAGTGCCGTAAAAGGCTCGGACTCTGTTTATACTACAGAACTTTTGCCCACCGAATGATATTTTCCAACAATTACGGATCGCTATTGCCGAAGAGCATCAGGATCTCAGCAACCAGCACGAAAGCTGCCGTATATTCTTGCTAGAGCCCTGCATTTCAGCCCCAGCGGGAGATTCAGATTCAGATTCAGCCGACGATCATTTATATTTTCTTTCGTCGCCCAGGACACCACTACAACAAGTACCGCAAGAGACTGGAGTATACTTGTTCGACAAATCGTCTGCCCACCAAGTCATGGATTGTCTGAAGACCGCTAATCATACTGCCCAAGGACGAGCACGAGGAGCACCAGGACTACAGCAAGGGGACCGGCCTCTCTAGATTCAGCAACCACATGGAGCACTACTGCAGGGATCAACCTACGCCAAGACAGTTGAAGAAGTTGAAGTGATTCCAGTCCCGGAGGAATACTGAAGATGGATTGAAGATAGAAGACTCTTTTGCATGGTTGGAGAAAACTATGGATCGTGAATCATCATTCAGTTCCCTTAAATCCCTCTTAGCACCTAGATCATTTCTTAAAATTTCTTGTTTGAAACCTTGGTTGATGTTCGAAACTTATTTTGAGTTATTGTTTCCTATTCGGTAAACTTGTTTCAGATCCACAATTCAATAATTGTTTGAAATCCATTATTCGTATATCATTTGCATATTCATCATTCCAGACCTTGTTTCCTAGTAATGGCTCCTATTTGTAAATTTTGTTCATTTATCAAACTTCATATTAATTGAGATTTTAATTCCTACTCGAGATTTCATTTTGAAACCTTGTTCCTCATTCAAAAATTTATTTAAAGACAAGACATTGTTGCAAATTCCTTTGAGGTTTTGAAGATTTACTTTCTTATTCAAGACTTATTTCCTCATTCATGACTTTGATTTTCTAGTCGAAAGTTATTTGTCCACTATTTTGTTTCGATCTTGTCTCATATCCAAGATTTTGCTTGTTTCATGGATACTTGTTTCCTGATCGCTTATTGATATTTTGTTCACTAATCGAACTTGTATTACTTGAGATTTATTCCTACTGAAAAATTCATTTTTAAACTCTGACCCTATATGAGATTTGGTTCCTATTCATGACTTGTTCCTATTTAAGAATTTATTTCTGTTCACGACCTTGTTTGACCTCGTTTCCAAATTGAGATTCTGTTTGTTTCATATCCATAATTTGATGCTTGTTCCCTATTTCATTAATTGGTACTCTATTTTCTATTCCCTATCCATGGTCTTGCTTCTCGTTCGAGATTTTCTATTCGGGAAGTACTTTTCATCTGCAAATTTTTGTATTCTATTAGAGATTTTGTTTTCCAATCGAGACCTGTTCGAGATTTCGTTGTTAGCCGAGAATTTGTTAAACTTTATTTTCGATACGAGAATTGCTCCTTACTTCAAAAATTTGTTTCTATTTTGTACTCTACTTTCTGATCACCACTTCGGGACCTTATTATCTATTCGAGATTTTGTTCCCTATATTGAGGTTGTTGCCATTGAGATTCCGGTTACTATTGGAACTTCGTTCCCTGTTCAAGATTTAAAATCTTCTTGTTGTCCCTTTTAGCACTCACTACTACTTGATGGGATTCCTTGTTGCTTCTTAGTACCTAATAAACCCTCAAGTTCTAACAAATAGATAACCTCACCATTTTCATGGCTCGGACTGTTGAATCTTATTTTGGATTCCTTAAAAAATTTAAAAATACTCTATGGAGAAGATTGGAAGATTATTTGATAATCTACTGAGGCGGGGCAATTGCACGCTACAGTCTTTATTTGGGTTACGGATACCAAGAGTTTACTACAGCCAGCAGCGCACTGGCGAGACAGGAACAATAAATTGCAGTGAATTCAGACATTCATAGGTTTTCGAGTATTATTGAGATTTTGTCATATTCTCCATACCTTCATCTCTTGGGTTGTTTCATCAACGATTGTCGAGAAAATGGATAAGATTGACAGAATATTCGGTGACATATTTTTATTTGAGTCACGGCACCGAAAGTCTACTGCAGTCAGATATATATGCTGGTGGGGTAGGGATTCTAAGCAAAGTGATTTCAAATACCTATATGATCTCGGATACCATGGAGATTATATCCTCTTTCATACGATTATTGATTTTCCTTGAATGATAAATTCATGTACTCTTCACCTTGACTTGATACTGAAATCTTTTGATTAGTTCCATATATTTTTCCTCAATTCTTGCAAATTTCTTCTTATATTTTATTGTTGGATCGTTGATTTTACATATTGCCAGATCTTGATTTCGTATCACTATTTAAAAAAAAATCGTGCGTATATTTTGATCGTGTTTCATCTAAGTTTCATCATACCTATCTGACCATACCTTTTCCATTCAATCGTGCTAAAAATTTTAATTTTGATCATGATTTTGAAATTAATGTCTTAATGATTATACTTTTCTAAATCATTTCAAATTCGTATGATCCGTGTACCTAGTCGTTTAGCGTATTTACCTTTGTGCCTAATCGATTTTTAAACTTTGTGGCATTTCTGTATCCTGTCTTGCTCCTTGAAATTTCGAGGACAAAATTTTTCTAAGGGGGAAGATTTGTAACCTCATTTTCCTAGTTTTATGAAAATTTGAATATTTCTAATTTTATTTAATTGATTTTTTAAATAATGAGTTTTTATAACTATTTTGGAGGGAATTGAGTTAGAGCAGGTTTTCAATTTCAAAAAGTTGTTGCAACTAACAATTAGTGGTCCCCACCCCTTTCTAACTATTTTTTAGAGTTTATGCAATATATATAAAGAGGGAGGGCTTAAGTGTTAATGATCCGAGGGTGGAGGGACTTTATTGAAAAAAATCTTTTCTTACATTTTCTGAGGCTGAGGAGAGAGAAAGGAGCCAGCCTCCATTTTTTTTTCGAGAGCTCTCGATTTCCATTCCCCAATTCTCGTGACCGAAACCCTAACCCTATTTCCTTCAATTCTCTCCGGCGATCGGCGAGATCGATGGCGACGGCGACAGTGAAGACCCTAATCGGCGACGAGATCCACTTCCCCACCAAGAAGATTCTTCTGCAGCAGTGTTCGACTCCACGACGGCTACGACTATAGCGCTGATGGCGAGAAGTTCTCCTCCTCCAGTGGTGTGCTTTACGGCGACGCCTTCCTAATATGATGGTTGATCCCTCCCTGAGCCGTCCTCCCCAGCGAACGACACGGAGAGTTACGTTCGCTCCTTGTTCTTCCGTGTTCGAAGATCTTGATCGATCTAACTGCTCTGATCTCAAATTCCAGATCGATTTCATCTTTCCTCCGGTGACGCATCCGACCAAAGGAAGAGGCATTTCTATCGTCCGAGGCCTGACCGTTCGACTTGCGGTCGTGGACGACGGCGATCATCTCCAACGATGAATTTCTCCGAGTGCTCGTGTCCTACAACAAATTGTTTGGTGAGATCTTAATTCTCCCTCTGTCCCTTAGTTTCAAAGAGGTTTACTTATTATGGGTTTAAAATTATAAATCAAGACGATTGATCCAGATCTTCCTCTCGACTAGTGATCGTTCGATCAAACATCAATTCCATTGTTGTTTGATCAGCAGATTGAGCTAGTATCTCGAATTCGGATCGGTTCTTTGATAGTAGGTCATTTTGAATTCTCTGTTAAACTTCTATTTCTGGATTTCTTAAAATTCTTGAAATGATTTCCAGTGTTGAGTTCTTATTTTGGTGTAGTTCAGTTCTGTCTATGAAATCGCAGATTTTTGGAAACTTTCAGATATAGAAGGTTGTGTCCTGTAGATTTGGTTTGCGCCTTTGACTCAAATTCTTTTGGTAATTTCTCTTCAGATCTTGTCACTTCAGTTTGTATGTTTTGTTTGGTCATAATTCTAGTACTATGGTGTTTCATGCGACGTACGTTCATGCCCACTCTTGTGATGTTGGATCGTGTCTTTGTTCGTATCTTGTTCGTGATTGATGTGGACTCGTGTCTGTTGTTGGGTGCATACCTGAGGTCAAACTGTGGTGCAGTATCAGTTTTGGTTTACGT
The DNA here is from genome assembly GCA_029216955.1 of Iris pallida. Lineage (NCBI taxonomy): Eukaryota > Viridiplantae > Streptophyta > Magnoliopsida > Asparagales > Iridaceae > Iris > Iris pallida. Next base: position 3,790,674 of record JANAVB010040619.1, on the reverse strand, counting down.
CGGCTGTAGCTCGTGCCCAGAAAGTGTACCAGTTCGTGTCGTTGGGGCGTGTCCAAGATAGGATCGGCGTTGAGCAGAGTGTTTCCAGTCCAAATAATTTTTTTGGGTCAAGCTTTTGTTTTGGTCTTTTGAAGAATTGGTTGTGTATCTTTATTTAGCTGTTGTATTAGAGATGTCCCTTGATCATACTGTTTAAATTTGAAACGTTTTATGATGTTCTATGCAATCTTCTTTTGAATGCTGACTTGGTGAAGGGAAAATGTGGCCAAGTGAACCATGGATTATTAAGAGTTAAATCTTATGAGTTGGTACAGGATTGCATAGCTTGATTTGAGATGAGATTGCAGGCAGATGTAATTTAGGTTTTTGATAATTTAGACTATATTGGGTTAATATCAGTCTGTACTAGATGTCAGGTTGCATAGGTAAATAAGTTGATCCAGCAAGTAATAGGGCCGAGCCTCTGTTGACAGGAGACTGGAATAATATTGCTCTTTTGTGCGGCATTAGGTGGCTCTATTAGTAATAATGGTGCAGAAATATGGTTGAAGTGCTTGCTAATTACTATGGGTATGACTTGAAGGGTAGTTGAATATTTAAAATTTCCAACTACAGACGTTCTCTAGAGCTATGGTTGTTATATGAATAATTAATAAGCTAATTTAGAATCTGAGTCAATATTCACAGTTAATCTTTTACAGTAAGGCATAATTGTGTGCCTTTTCTTAAATCTTTCAAAATATAATCTAATAAGTCTTTTACCAAGTTAGATTATGGGGTCAATTATTGCGTAGGACTAATTTTCCTTTTCTAGAAGATAGTGGTATCAAAGAATTTAGTAATTGGTAGATATTAAATTAACCAACTTGTAAAATCATTTAAAAACAGGTGGACATACATCTTTACCACACATTCTCGATCACCCTGAGCGAGGCAAGTATACTCCTCGGATTTGTCAATTTTCTCATGTCTTATATATTCATTCTTGTATCTTCTGGTCGACATGATATATCACGAGATTGTCTTGTATCATGTTTACTTGAGTTTACTTGTGTCTGGGAGGGGAAATACTACAGATGTGTGATCAAACCCGAGTCACTATTCATGTGAATAGCTTAGGCCCCGCATCGTACACGCGGGACCAAAGCCGTACCATTTCATGTTTATTGAATCTACCCAAGCCGATCACACACTCTGGACGTATTTCAACATATTGCGCACTTCAGGTTCATGTTGTATTTCATGTTCAGGACTCATTTCATGGTCCCTGTATTTACTTTCAGTATTCTTGTTCAAGTTTCATGTTATGTTCTTATTTCTCGTTCTTTATATTTTTTGTATTCATTTTCATACCATGATGTTCATGTTTATTTCCTTGGATATACTTAGCTTCGCTCCTGAATAGGATATGTTGCAGGTGTACTTGTAAGACATTGTTCTACATTATGGGCCAGAGCCCGAGATCTTAGCTGAGCAGGATGGAGTCATGTCTTAGCTCGAGATTTCAGGTTTAGATTGTTTTAGCTATTTCTCTAGATATTGTATGTTCTTAGAATTCACAGTGTAGTTCATTCTTGTTGTCTCTAGTATTTTATGATAGAATGATTGGTGGATTACGGTGATCATTCTGGGAACGTTTTATAGATGCTGTGATTGTATACATTTATGTTTATTTGGTTAGATTTTTTTAGTTTGGTACAGCTTACTTCGTCGTGTCTATCGACGAAGGCTGGGCGTGTCCGACTCATGTCCGATTATTCGGGAGCAGATCGTGACATGTTTTTAGTGGTGGCCCATGCAGGTCTATCCTAATGGTACCTAGGTATTAGTGTACTATTAGGGGGACTTGATTTAAACTAGGAAAACTTGATCACAGCATAGAAAATCTGGTACATCGGGTATATTGATATTCAATAAACACTTGTTGTTTTTAGGTCTAGGTTATTTTAACAGTTTTCTGTTTTTCAGATAGTTCAAAGCACGCCATCCCGGAACTATTGATCCACCTATACTTGAGGGTTTCAAGGTTCTACTACCTTTTATCGTCCTACTATCCCCATGGGTAGTACGCAGTTGGAGATGTTTCAAGAGTTCCTTGCCCTCCAGAAGAAGCATGCCATCCTTTTCCAAGTCATACTTGTAGATGCACTTTTCAAGCTAGGGAGAACTTCTGACTTCCAGACTTTTGAACTTTTGCACTTTCTCGACGCCGAGCACATATCTTGCACTAAGGAGCAGATCGAGAACCTGGAGTCACCACTGAAAATCATCCAAGTCTCTGAGGACCCGAATCATCTGAAGATTGGAGCCACTAGCCAGGAGGTCCAGAATGTAGCACAGACAATGGAATGAGACAAAAAGCTGAAGCACATGAGAAATAAGAAGACTTATGATGAACACATCAACTACTATAGATCAGCAAAGCATCGCCACACTCAGACAGCGTCTCTTCAGCCTCACCATCAGATTCAAATGATGGACATTTGTGCTTTCCACGGCCATCCAGTCATCGCTTCAAGGAGTGCCGCAAGAGGCTCGAACTCTGTTTACAATGCAAAACTTTTGCCTACTGAATGAATGTTTGCCAGCAAATCGCGGATCGTAATGGCCGAAGAGCAGCAGGATCTCAGCAGCCAGCAAGACAGGAATCGTAGATTCTTGTTAGAGCCCTGCATTTCAGCCCCAGCAGGAGATTCAGATTCAGATTCAGCCGACGATCATTTGTATTTTCTGCCGTCGCCCAGGACACCACTACAACAAGTGCCGTAAGAGACTGGAGTATGCTTGTTCTGCGAATCGTCTGCCCACCAAGTCAAGGCTAGTCCGAAGACCGCTGATCACACTGCCCAAGGACGAGCACGAGGAGCACCAAGACTACAGTAAGGGGACCTGTCTCTCTAGATTCAGCAACCACATGGAGCACTACCGCAGGGATCAACCTACGCCAAGGTAGTTGAAGAAGTTGAAGTGATTCCAGTCTCGGAAGAATACTGAAGACGGATTGAAGACAGAAGACTCTTTTGTATGGTTGGAGAAAACCATGGATCGTGAATCATCATTCAGTTCCCTTAAATACCTCTTAGCACCTAGATCGTTTCTTGAAATTTCTTGTTTGAAACCTTGGTTGATGTTCGAAACTTATTTTAAGTTATTGTTTCCTATTCGGTAAACTTGTTTCAGATCCACAATTCGATAATTCTTTGAAATCTATTATTCGATATCGTTTGCATATTCATCATTCCTGACCTTGTTTCTTAGTAATGGCTCATATTTGCAAATTTTGTTCCTTTATCAAACTTTGTATTAATTGAGATTTTAATTCCTACTCGATATTTCATTTCGAAACCCTGTTCCTCATTCAAAAATTTGTTTAATGCTCCGTCCTATTCAAGACATTGTTGCAAATTCCTTTGAGGGTTTTGAAGATTTTGTTTCTTATTCGAGACTAGTTTTCTCATTCATGACTTTGATTTTCTAGTCGAGAGTTGTTTGTCCACTATTTTGTTTCGATCTTGTCTCCTATCCAAGATTTTGCTTGTTTCAGGGATACTTGTTTCGTGATCGCTTATTGATATTTTGTTCGCTAATCAAACTTGTATTACTTGAGATTTATTCCTACTTAAAAATCCATTTTGAAACTCTGACCCCTATATGAGATTTGGTTCCTATTCATGACTTGTTCCTATTCAAGAATTTATTTATGTTCACGACCTCGTTTGACCTCTTTTCCAAATTGTGATTCTGTTTGTTTCATATCCACAATTTGATGCTTGTTCCCTATTTCATTAATTGGTTCTCTATTTTCTATTTCCTATCCATGGTCTTGCTTCTCGTTCGAGATTTACTATTCGGGAAGTACTTTCCCTTTGCGAATTTTTGTATTCTATTGGAGATTTCGTTTTCCATTTGAGACCTATTCGAGATTTCGTTGTTAGCCGATAATTTGTTAAACTCTGTTTTCGATACGATAATTGCTCCTTACTTCAAAATTTTGTTATTATTTTATACTCTACTTTCTGATCACTACTTGGAGACCTTGTTATCTATTCGAGATTATGTTCCCTATATTGAGGTTGTTGCCATTGAGATTTCGATTACTATTGGAACTTCGTTCCCTGTTCAAGATTTAAAATCTTCTTGTTGTCCCTTTTAGCACTCACTACTACTTGATGGGATTCCTTGTCGCTTCTTGGTACCTAATAAACTCTCGTGTTCTAACAAATAGATAACGTCACCATTTTTGTGGCTCGGACTGTTGAATCTCATTTTGGATTCCTTAAAAAATTTTATAAAAAAACCCTATGGATAAGATTGGAAGATTATTCGATAATCTACTATGGCGGGGCAATTGCACGCTACAGTCATTATTTGGGTTACGGATACCAAGAGTTTGCTGCAGCCAGCAGTGCACTGGCGAGGCAGGAACTCTAAATTGCAGTAAATTCAGACATTCGTAGGTTTTCGAGTATTATTGAGATTTTGTCATATTCTCCATACCTTGATCTCTTGGGTTGATTCATCAACGAATGTCGGGAAAATGGATAAGATTGACAGAATATTCGGTGACATATTGTTATTTGAGTCACAGTGCCGAAAGTCCACTGCAGTCAGATATATATACAGGCTTCTGGTTCTGTACGTGATCTGCCTGGAGGATCAGCTGGTGTCTTCATCATCATCATCATCATCGACTGGATGTTGATTTAGTTCGTCAAATGTAACATTTATCGATTCTTCGATGATCATGGTTCTCTTGTTGAAGACTCGGTACCCTTTGCTCTTCGTCGCATAACCTAAAAAGATACATTCATCGGCCTTTTCGTCAAACTTTCCCAGATAGTCTTTAGTATTAAGAATAAGAAATAAGAAACAGTAGGTGTTCTATCAAACCATATCTCATTGGGAGTCTTCTTCGATAAAGGTCGAATTAGAACCCCATTGAGAACATAGCAAGCTGTATTGGCAGCTTCAGTCCAAAAGTATTTCGGTAGACGAAAGTGGTTTAACATTGTTCTAGCCATTTTGGATAGAGTCATGTTCTTACGTTCCACAACTCCATTATGTTGTGGAGTCCTAGGATAAGAGAACTCATGTAGATAACCGTGTGTGTCATAAAATTTTTTGAACTCTGCATTCTCAAATTTGTTGCCATGATCGCTTCGAATAAGAGTGATCATGAAACCCTTCTTATTTTGAACTTTCTTGCAAAAGGTGACAAATTTTGACAATGCATCGTTCTTGCGTACAAGAAAATATTCCCACGTGTATCCAGATAAATCATCTACTATTACAAAAGCATATAACTTACCACCTAGGCTAGCAATTCTACTAGGTCCAAATAAATCTATTTGCAGTAATTGTAGAGGTCTAGTGGTACTTACAACGTTCTTGGACTTAAATGCAGATCGGGTAGCTTTGTTCTTTCCATATTCACTATATACTGTATCCTTCTTGAAAGTAATGTCCGGTAAGCCTTGTACCAGCTTCTTTCTGGATAATCTTGAGATTGCGTCCATATTTGCATGACCGAGTCTCATATACCATAGTTGACTCTTATCACTTTTGGCCATTAAGCATCTTCCTGCTTTGTGGGCATCTTCTAATAAATAGAAAACATATATATTGTCTTCCCTGATACCTTCAAAAATAGTACTACCATTTAAGCTATCAACTATAGTACATTTGTCTTTGACGAAGTTAATACCATAACCATGGTCAGCTAAATGGCTTATGCTGAGTAGGTGTAAAAACCCCTAAAATTTACTATAGTCTTTTTATATAATTGTTTTATCATGATATTTGTACATCGAGTGCGTATTCGCATATACGAGATAATTATTTTTATAAGTTTTATTAAAGAATAGCTTATTTTCGAAATATATATATTTTTTATATATAATTTTTCTGCCGAGATTAGTCAAGTTATAGATTTAATTTTATTAAATATAAAAAGGCTTTTACCTCATATAGTATAGATAATAAATTAAGAAATACTATTTATATTTACGATACTATAAATGATGTATTATGTATGCGAGTACATGAAATTTTATTTCATGTATATAAGTTGAATTTTCAAAATTATATTATTATTATTTAGCTTAATTTATTAAAAAGATATTTTAAAGTATTTTCTATTAATATTTAAAATGATTATTATGATTTTTGAAATTTTTAATTACTATTATTTATTATAAAGATATTTTAAATTTTTTAATTAATATTTAATTAGTTATGATAATTTAAATTAAGATTTAATTTATTGAACGTATTTAACTTATAGATATGATATATCTAGATATCAATTCGAATCGGATCGAACTTGGATTTGATTGATATCGATTTAATTAAATATACGATTTAGCTAAAGGGGTTTAAATCATTATTAATCCATATCAATCTGGAAGTCCACCTCCTATATAAGGAGAGGCTCCTTGCACCTTCCTCATAATTTCTATCAGCCAAAATCTACCACAGATGTGCGTACACCGTGTCGGTGTCTAAATTTTTCTTTTTCAGCCGTGACGGCCTCGGGTCCGACCCCGGGTGTCTTTCCAATAGGTTCATCTTTACTATTACATTTTTTCTCCCTGCATCTGACACTCCAGACACATCCAACCCGTAATCTTTTTCGTGTCCGACTTATGGACACAATCCCCAAATCCTAAATTCCTAACCCAAACTCGTCTCCGCCACTGCCGTCATCCCCTAGCCACCCCCACCGTCGAACCCCGAACACCCACAAACCCGACCACCACTAATGGCGAGCCATCTGGCGCTACCAAATTTCGTCGACAGCCAAGACCCCCTGTCATCCCACCATGGCACACCCATACAGCCATTACCACTGCACCCTCTCCATCACCAACACCTCCACACATCCACCGGCGCTACCGTACATCCGACCTTCGGTCAAAACCCCACCGACCACCACTATGCAAAAACCACCATGTCAATACCATCCATCAGCACCACTACCAATTGACCATCACCCATCACCACCGCCACCATCCCAGACCACCCAAAAATCTAACAAAAGCACCGCCACCGCGACCGACCGCTCACCCAAACACCCCCAAAAAACCAAAACCACCACCATAATTAAACATCACCCACTAACCTACCTCCACCGTACGCCAAACCTCCGCCGCGCCTACGCCTAGCCGTACGTCGTGGCCATACGCACGAGCTCGGTGAAGCCCCATCTCCGCCAGCCGTTGGAGCGACGAGCCCCGCCCGTCCATCAGCGTCCGCCGTCGCTGCGTACAGGATCAGCACCGTCGCGTCCCTAGGCACCACCCGACGCAGCGTCGCCGGCGTCAGCACCGGGCCCAGCCGGTGAGACATCCCCCTTTCCTTCCTCTCCTCCCCCCTCAACTCTTCCCCCTCCTCACTCTTCACCTTCCTCTTACGAATTTTTTTTCTTGTTCATGTTCTCTTTCTTTCCAAAGCAGTACTGCCAATGCTTTTAAGGGATGAAGACAGTTTTTTGTTTGTTTACTTTATTTATTTTGTTTGGTATGTTTTATAGTATTAGGCAGTAGGTAAGTTTCTTCTACTAAAGAAATCTTTATCTAATGTTATTAAAATAAGTTATTATTATTGTTGTTATTATTATTATTATTTATCTTGTTTCCTTGGTACTTCATATTATTATTACTATTATTTAGGTAGCATATATTACTGTATATGCATACTAGTACAGTTTGGTATTCCTATACATAATTGTATATATTAGTATAGTATTAGGGTATACATACTATTAGTTTTATTGTGATAATTCTAAAACTTTGTTGTAAATATGTATATATTTTTCAGTATTTTGGTAACAAAATAAGTTATTGGGGCTTGACCCTATACGTAATTTCAAACTAGATTTCAAAAGTCTAATTATATTATTTCTTGTGTGTGTAATTGATATAAATATTATGGTAATATTTTCTACCATATTGAATTATATTTTTTTAGCTATAACCGTTATTCCTAGATTTCAAGTACGTATTTTATCAAAATATTTTGGACAAATAAAATATGTAAAATAGTTTCATAAAAATTTTATTTTGACATAACTGGAATTTTAGCCTAAAAATATATTATAATATTTTAATAGTATTTTTGACCGAAGTTATTTATCTAAAAATATATAATTGACAAAAAAAAAACTTATTATAGTTTTGTCTTAAAATGACTTTCTAGATTTTCAATATATTTTCGTTAATAAAAACATAGCCTTCTATCTAAGTAACCTATTTTGAAAAACTTAAGGCTTCTACATAAAAGCGAATTTTATATTTTTAAATATTTATCTAAAAACTATTTTACTAATAATATATATTTTCAAGTATTATAAATAGTTTACAAAATAAGTATATATATTATTTATCCAATTCCATTTTGATTATTCACCTATCCATGATTAATCCCATTTTTCCATATTCCCTCTCCAATTCTATACATCCCCAATCGACCATAGCTAATTTGATTATTCTGGACCCGATGGAGCAGACCATGCCATTATCGAAGGCCGTCTTGCATAATTATAACTTCAAAGTCGATTCTGTGCCACCTTGATTATCGCACCACACCAGGCGTCACTACCATACAAGATACCTTGCCATTAGCTATTTATTTTTACTTTAGCTCATATTGATGTATTTATTTATTATTTATTTTCTGCAAAATAAACTGTGCTATATTGTTATAATTTGATAGATTTTACTATGTACCACTATTTTCTGTAATTATTATTTTTATGTACATTATCCTTAGCTTTAAGGGGCCTTCCAGTTGTGTTGCATACATTGGCCTTGACACGTTTGTGCCACAAAGTCGTGTGTTGCATATAGAACTCGGACATGCGTGAATGGCTGGCCACCAGTACGTATAAGCCATGCGATGGGAATAACCGCTAATCGAGGTTGCATGCTTAGTTGACTTAGCAGTTAATAGAGGTTATATGTGTTGTGGATGCAACATAGTAGGCATGGGACGGAGAGACAATTCCTTAGCGTATGGGCTACTATACACTTACCTTTTGTGATTCGGAAGCTCCGCTAGTGATACAGTGTAAGATGACCTTTTATTTTACTGACGGCTACTGACATTCTGGAAAACGTCATGCTCTTACTTATTTGGCCTCTGGTGCCCTAAGGAGGGACCATCTCGATCTCATTTTAGCCAGAGCCCATGCTATGGAGGATTGTTCTTAAAAAATACATTCACTTAGATGGATTATGCACCCTTATCCGTTAGGTATTAGTACTCTTGGTTTGGGTACTTGTTTGATTATAGGTGTGGCTCACTAATGTCCTTGTTTGGTTGTAGGTGTAGCTTACTACTCCGATGAGAAGGTACTGGACCTTGTTGTGGTTCGGATACCATATTGGATTCGTGACTTGGAAAGATACTTCATCGTGGGTTAGTGTGCCATCTCATGTCCTTGTTTGGTTGGAGGGATGGTACGCTAATTCAAGGGTGAGTATTGGACTATGTTATGATCTGATTGACTTATTATTGAGCAGTATTTATTCAGTTTATAAGGCATGATATTATGTATCTTGTTACGTTCCTCTGAGGACCTAGTTATCTCTCCTGGTGTGTGTTCTTGTCTTCTGCAGGTATTCTAGCCGAGGTCGTGATCTTCTCTATTTATTCGAAGATGACGTGTCTTGGATCTTTCTTGTTACCTTCGCTAAATCATTTCATATGCCATGTACTTCTTTTCTTTTAAATAGTTGGTAGTGGATTTGTCTCCGTCCAACATCTTATACAATGATCATTCGAAGTTGATTTATGATATATCTTTTATTTTTTATTTTGTGGATGAGATTGGATTACTATTGGTTACTGTATTTTACAGCTTATGTATACATACGACGTTTCCATATATTGGAGTATACTTCGTATGTGTCCATCTGGCATGTCTACATACCTAGTCTTATGTATTTTGGGACTGGGTCATTACAGTAGGTTATGTTTTAATTCGGTAACTAGACAGACATCTTTAATCATAGGGTAGGGGCCTTACCAATATTGCCAATACCAATTTTGTACCCTTTAAGATTATTACCAAAGGAGACGTATCCTTCTTTCTTCTTCGACAGTGTTGCGAATAATGAAACGTCACTTGTCATGTGCCGTAAGCAACCGCTGTCGAGGATCCATTTGCTTCTAGCATGTAAAAGGTGTTCCACCTACAAAGGAATTTATCGATAAAAACTTTGGTACCCATTTCTTTTAGGGTCCTGGAATATTAGTTTTTGGTATCCATGCATATATCTTTAAATCAACAAGCTTCTTTACACTACATGCAGGAGAGATATGACCAATGAGGCCACAATAATGACATTTAACATGTTGAGTGTTGAAAGCAGTATGTTGTGCATGATTGATTGGTCTTGGTTTTCTAGTATAAAAGAATGTATGTCTTTTGGTCTTCTTGGGCAATGGTTTGGTTTGGTTTGGTTTGGTCTGATAGTGTTGGGTTTGACAGTGTTCCGATATTTTGGTAAGTAACACGTGTTAGGGCAGGAAGCAGCAACTTCAGGCTGTTTTTCCAACCTAATTTTCAACTTTTTCGAAGTTTCATTCAATGCATTATAATCAGCAGTAAGTGTATCATTCCTGATAAGCGCTTGCTGAAGACTCTTCTTCTCTTTGAATAGGTCTTCCTCTAGTTGGGTAATGGTCTTGTCTTTCTCTTCGGATAGTCTTGTGGTCTCGTGTAGTAAAAGCTTAACAGAAGAGAGCTCACCTACCTCACTAGAATTATCATTACTTCTAACCTCAGTTAGTAGGTCGATAAGTCATCCTATTTCACCTTTGTACTCCTTGAGTACCTTCTTAGATTTTTGGTATTTACTACGCAGTTTTTTGTAATCACCTAAGAGGTCACTAAAGGCTTCACGAAATTGCTCAAAGGTAAAATCATCATATGTATCAAATAGGGAGTTAATAGTTACATGATCAAATGCCATCAAGCACACATTTGCAGCATCATCAGATTGTTCATCTTATGAGTCGCTGGCTTCACTTTCATGCCATATGCTTGTATTGGCATACTTTCTGAATGTTGATTTCCTCAGGTAGCCTTTGTCTTACTTGTTGCTTTTCCTGGTTGATGATAATGTTGTTGGAGAGTCCTTCTTCATGTGTCCTTTCTTCTTACAGCCATAGCAAATAGGATCTTCTTCGTTGTTTTTGATGTTGCTGTTGTGATGCTTTGTTCTTCTATTGAATCTCATGAACTTCTTAAACTTTCTTATGAGGAGAGCTTGATCTTCAGAGTCAGAGTTACTGTCGTCGGAATTATCTTCGACATTTCTTCTGTGTTAAGCCTTGAAAGCGATCGACTTCTCCTTTGCTGCAACATCATTGAAGTCTTGAAGTTCCAGCTCATAAGTGAGTAGCTTACCCATGAGTGTTTCAAGAGACATAGTTGAGAGGTCATTTTCCTCAATGATTGCTGTAGCCTTCGAAATCCAGTTCTTCGTGAGAGCTCGTAGAAGTTTGCGAATCTTCTCATGGTTACTGTACACCTTGCTTAATGATGACAGAGGATTTACAATATCCAGGAATCTTGTAAATATCTGAGTGAAAGATTCGTTTGGCTTCATCTTGAATGCCTTATAATCCTGAGTAAGTCTGCTGATCTTTGACTCCTTGACTTGCGTCATGCCTTCGTGGGTTACTTCAAGAAGTTTCCACACTTCACTTGATGTTGTGCAAATAGACACCCTGTTAAATTCAGTCATTTCTAAAGCATAAAATAAAGCATTAATAGCACGTACGTCAAGACTGGCTTATTTATTTTCAGCTTTAGTATACTTGTCATGGGATTTCTCAACCAATTTCCCTACAACAAGAATACGAGCAGGCTTTTTATAGCCGTCAATAACAATAGACCATAAGTCAAAGTCTAGAAATTTTAAGAAGAAACTCGTCTGTTATTTCCAGTAAGTATAATTTGTACCGTCAAACAGTGGAGGTCTGTTTCTGGCTTGGCCTTCACTTGTGAATTTTACAGTTGCCATGTGTAATACTGTGATCTATTTAACAGATAAAATAATAAGAAATATAATTACAGTGTTACCTCGCTTTACCTGTATAACCCGCTCTGGTACCAATTGCAGAAACGAATCATAAAGTGCAATACTCTAATGGGGGTGAATAGAGTAGGTAGCAGAAATTAGCTAATTAAAAAGTTAGCAACAAGATCACAGAGAATGTATATATCACAAGTAAATAAATATAAAAGCAGAGATCAGAAAGCAGACGCAAAGATGGCGATGTATATTGGTTTCCCTATTGTGAGGACTAATCTAGTCGGAAGAACTCTAGCTTCCAGTTGAATCCACTATTGGAAAATACCGCAAGTTTTCATACGAAGTCCTTGCAACTTCTACAACGTGAGCTTTGATACGAAGTACTCGACCAACTTTAATTGTGAAATGTCTTTTTTCAATCAAGCCTCTGATTATAATTACGTTGAAGCTTCTAGACCGTACCGCACCGGCAAAATCGACTAGAGGATTGTAACTGGCTTAGGATTTGAAAATAAAAGCTTTAGAGCACTTTGGAAGACGTTTAAGCTTAGAGAGAATAGATAGGAAAGTGACTGAGTGAGTTAAAATGATTGAAATCCTACTCTATTTATAGGTTTTCCATAGTCAGAACTCTGACAGAATTCGGTTAGAACTCTATGAGAAAATCTCGGCAAATAATCTTTGCATCCGTAGCTGTAGGAAGACCAAGTTCAAAATCCAATGTACACTAGGCGAATTCGGGCCGAACACTGGCCGAATTTTGGCTGAACTCTGGCCGAATTCTGGCCGAATTCTTCTAGTGTTATTTTGAATTTTTGGTCATTTTAAAAAAGCATATTTTGGTTTTGGCTTTTTGAAAAGTTTAAGCAGTTAGGAGCTTTTTAAAAAATGGGTTGTTTTTCAAAATATAGGATATTTTTGAAAACGTTTTTGGGGTAGCCTATTCGCCAGTACGACTAGGTGTACAAAGTATTTATAGACTCAATAAATATGAAAATTATATTGCACACAGACTTGTACAACAAAATTGGCTTCGGTCTTGAACAAATAGGTACCAGTTCTTTAGCAGTTGTCCAAATAGTCCAAGTAGCCCTTATATCGAGATAGAGTTTGATCAACTATTAAAATCAGGTTCGACCATGACCAATGGGCCAACAGACCTCTCAGTATCCGTTGGGACGGAGCGATGTGACCTAATCTCCACCATTCTGAAGACAGATCAAATAAAGAAATCAATACTGAGTAGGAAACGATATTATCAAGGAAGGACTGTTTATCTCAAAGAAGGCAATTACCAGAAAGAAATATAGATGGCAGGAATTAGAACGGAGTTTTTTCTAACTATGACTTATAACCTATATTCTATATCCTACTGTAGGTTGTAGTGATACCCTAGTTCGAGTACCACTTCCGAACTGAAACAAACTCAGAACCTGACCTGCATGGGCCACCACTAAAAACGTGTCACTATTCGCACCCAGTGTAAGGGCACAAGATCGTGGGTACGTCCTGCCTATGTCACAGTGTCGGTGGTAGAACGATGTCCTAGGTATCAACAAAATTTAATACAATATAATGAACCTGTACAGAATATAGTCTCCAATCGGAGGACAATTTCAGAAGATACAACTCAATCACAATATCTAGAGATAGATAATCAGCACGATATATGATAGATAAGAAATACTCAAAACAAGATACAATTCAGAATTGAAATGAGTTTAAGTGTTATCAACACAACACACAGAGTACGAATTAAATACATACCTAGTAGCAAAAATATATCCAAAATAGCAGTACTAGCAATCTAGCCTAGAAATTATAAGAATCTCCTCTAAGCCAACTGGATCCTCTTGATGATCCAGATCGCAGGTGTTATCTATATCCACGCCATAATAGGTGATGCAAAAATTTACCATTTATTTGTAAAATTTATCAACAAATTCAGTCAGGATTGTAGCGAATACATAACTCTGAAAGCAGTTCCAAAATATGGTAGGAAATATAGAACTAGCAATAGCATAGAAAACATGAAGTGTTGTAAACGAAAGTACAAGAATATAAAAATATAGACAAGAAATCTGAGTACATGAATAAGATAGAGAAACTATGAACTGTAAATAAATATAGGTGTTTCAGAACACAAGATGGTTATGTGAGCACATGAGTAATTTATTGTAATTTATTGTAACTCGATTATACATAAGGGTATAATAGACATATAGAAGAGTACACTAGGGGATTTAATTACATAACCACTTCTACTCTCCTGTCCTAATCAATACATAAGGATCCGATCATTATATGTTACGTACACGATTATTGTTTCACATGGAGCACATGAATAGTACATGTGTGCACATGAAAGATACAAATACAAGAAGTACACGATGCACACGATGAATACATGAACATAGAATACCCGATGTACCCGGTAAGGGGATAACATCATACGACAAGTTCCACAAACTTCTGGTCCATGATAACAATGCGTCAGCATCAAATAAAGTAGTCTAGAGAAGACAATATAGATACTATCATGAATGAAAACTAATAGAGAATATACTCACCTGATATCCTGAGTAACTGAAGTGTATCGATGACCAAACTGGAGTCATAGAGTCCTATTATATGCTACTAGGCCTTTCTAGGTCAAAAGTTAACCATGGTCAACTTTAGTCAAACTGAGTCAACATTAGGTCAACTTCTAAGGTTTTGGGTCTAGCTAGGCTATAAAAGTGTTTCACAACTTGGTATCAAAACCAAGTTTAACTTATAATGGACTCATGCTTAAACTACCATAAGTATTAAGCTACCCAACTCTAAATTGTCCCTATAGCATACCTTATGATACCATACACAACTCTTATCAACCACCATTCCTATATATATATATATATATATATATATATATATGTATGTATAATGGACTCATGCTTAATGGACTCATGCTTAAACTATGTATGTATAATGGACTCATGCTTAAACTACCATAAGTATTAAGCTACCCAACTCTAAATTGACCCTATAGCATACCTTATGATACCATACACAACTCTTATCAACCACCATTCATGTGTGCGTGTGCGTGTGTGTATATATATATATATATATATATATATATATATATATATATAACTTGATATTTTTTCCCCTCTGCTCAAGAGCTCCGAGAGCCCCCCTGGCGATTCCTAGTTCCGGCCGCTCACCGGCATGCTCCCACGGCCGCCCGGGCGGCCAGCTCCGCCTGTCTCCTCGCCTATCCTTCCCTCCCCCTCCCCGTTCCACCCCCCACCCCCGTTCCACCCCCTTCCCCGCCCTCTCTCCACCCTCGGCGGCCGGATTCCTGAGGTGCTCGCGTCCCCCCAGGCCCTATCGCTCCGCTCGGCGTCTCCACCGGAAGGCTAAAGCCTCCAAGGCCTCCGACGCGCACCCATACCTTCCCCGCCGCCGCCCGAGGCTTAGCTCTCAGTCCGCTGCCGCCCCGACCGACCTCCCGTCATCCTACCTACCCTCCCTCTTCGGCACCCCTCCGCCGGCGTCTCCGGCCTGGACACCCGATCAACCCTCCCTAGATGGTCGGAGGGCCGTCCCCTCCAGTCACTGCGAGCTCCCCCACCCGCATCTTCCTCCGGGCTTGCTCCGCCGGGTTGGCCTCCTACGGCCGTTGTCGATGGCGGAGCGGCGGCCTCCTTTCCGAGGATGTCCTCGGGCCCCGCATCGGTGCGTGAAGACCTGGCTTCCCCCCTAGGATTCCGTGTCGAGCGGGCTCGGGGCTCCTGGCGCTCCCTTCTTCCCGTGCCCCGAGGAAGCAGCTGGCGTAACGTGCTCCCCCAACTTTCCTTCTGCTTCGGTTCACGAGCCGACTTGGCCCCTGGGGCTCTGCTCTACGCTGGGGGCAGCTAGCGTAAAGCTTCCCTCCAACGCGGCTTCGTGTTCTAGGGATTGCGTAAATAGCGCTGCTAATGCGTTGGTTTCGATCGTGGGCCACAACGTAGTGGTTAAGCCCGCTAACTCTGTTGAGAGATTAAACACTCTTGAGGACTCCCACGGTGTGGGCCAGCCCTCATCCTTTCTTGCGGGCTTTTGTGCGCCCGGTAGCACCCACGTTGTGGGCCAGCCCGATCCCGCTGTTGCGAGTTGCATTGTACGCACTCTCGGGGGCTCCCACGGTGTGGGACAGCCCCTCCTTTGCTGCGGTCTTCCGTGAGCAAGTTAGCACCCACCTTGTGGGCCTGCCCCCTCCCTCTACGTCGGTCCACCCCGCGTCGGGCCTCCTTACCATCTTTGTAGGCGAGCCTGTTGTGGGAGGTCACGTCATCTCAACCGCCTCCACCACCAGCAGCTCACCCGTTGTTCCTGTCTTCCTCCCCCCACCCCCTCATCGGTCGGACCGGCTCAACCCCGTGTCCTTTCCTACGCCGAAGCCTTGCGCCCTGACCGCGGGAAGGTCCCTCCACCCACACCCGTGGAGATTGTTCTTCCTGAAATTATTTTTTCTCTCCCTCCCGAAGGATACCCAATCCGTGTCCCCTTATCCGATGTAGATATTTCCACCCTATCCTCCACCTTCCTCAATACTTTTATCCTAAAGTTCACCTCCGGTTGCCGGAAAATAGCTAGGGTGAAGGAGGCTATTGCTGCTTGGGGTCTCTTGGATGTCTACTGGGTCGTCCCTCTCGATCCCAAGTACATGTTCCTGCACCTGTCCTCCGAACAGGACTGCATCATGGGTTGGTCCAAGGGCCACACCAAAATCGACTCACAGATCGCTAAAATCGTAAAATGGTCACCCAATTCAACACCATTTTGGATTCCTCCATCATATCCAAATGGATCACCCTTCCCAACCTCCCCCTGGTGTGCTTCCCCACAGCTGCTCTTAAGCGCATTGCCAGTTCATTCGGGTCCCTGGTCGCCATCGCGGAAGAAACACGTAACCTTTCAAAATACAACTATGCGAAGATCTGTGTCGAGCTCGATCTCGCCAACGAACCCCCCAAAATGATTGAGATTGAGCTTGGAGATCAGACGATCAGACAAATGCTAGTGTACGACAACAACATTTTTATTGCCAACATTGCCAGATGAGCGGTCAATCCTTGCAGCGCTGCTTCCGGGCTAATCCTGATCTCAAGAAGCTGGGACCCCGAGTCCCTCGCGACCCGATCGCGTCCACCTCCCCCCGCACTTCGGAGCCTGACTTGCCCCCGACACCCCGGAACTCAGAAACCCATCCTCAGCTAAGCTCGAAATCCCTCACCTCGTCCAACTCCGACATCGTTAGCTTCAATCCCCCCACCATCACCCTCGCTAACTCATTTGCCATACTTGACATCAATAACTCCCCCGAGAGCCCTTGCGAGCACACCTTCGATCACGCCAACCCTGAATCAGACAACATCTCCCGGGCAGAGCCGGACGTCCCACACGTTGTCGCGTTAATATCCAAAAGCCTACATACCCCCCCACCACCACCCCCCTTTGTGCCGACATTGCTCCCCTTCAGATCTCCCCCATCACCTCCCTCAAGCCCTTGGGCACCAGCTCCACTCCCCCCTCCTCCTCTAGTGGCCACCCACGAGAGCAGCTCGTGGCAGCCCACAACCCTTGCCACATTGTTGAATGGCAAGATTTATCCACTGCAATTCCGGAATGCTCAACTGTCTTCAACGACAC
The DNA here is from genome assembly GCA_029216955.1 of Iris pallida. Classification (NCBI taxonomy): domain Eukaryota; kingdom Viridiplantae; phylum Streptophyta; class Magnoliopsida; order Asparagales; family Iridaceae; genus Iris; species Iris pallida. Next base: position 3,772,951 of record JANAVB010040619.1, on the reverse strand, counting down.
CCCCTGACCCTTGCTTCCCTATTAATGGCAGGTTCTGGCAAGCCAAGGTCACCGATTTCCTTGATCGCAACAACCCTCTGTGCGCGCTTGACGACGTAGAGGTAACGAGTTACTCCACAGTGGCCGTCGATCGTCCTATTGGTTCGTCAGAGGCTAGTGATGACCATATATCTTCCACCAAGAAATCTTCCTCGAAAAAGAAAAAGAAAAACAAGAAAAAGAATCAGCAAGCGGCTATGACCACAAGGCCAGCAGCCAAGCTCAACCACCTCACCCACTCCCCCAATCCAATGTTTAATATCCTCTCGTAGAACGTAAGAGGTATAGCAAATAAACCGACGATGAACAGAATCCTCAACCTTAAGAAAATTCACAAAATTGACATCATTGTGATCATCGAACACAAAATCCCCAAGAAACGGATCACCGACATCAAACTTCATCTTGGATTCTCGATCGCGCTGGCTGGCAGTAACGACATCTGGATTCTCGCCAGTGCTGGCATCAAATCCGGCATGGTTCAGGACTCCCGCTAAGCACTCTCCTTCTGGGTGGAACACCCTCAACTTCGGCACAGAACCTTAATCTCTGCCGTCCACGGCAGCTGTGACTTCCACGAGCAAAAACTTCTCTGGAACGACCTGCTCGACACTCATCACTCCCTCTGGAACCTTTCGTGGATGTGCTTAGGCGACTTCAACATCATCTCTTGTAGTGCCGAGAAGTCTGGTGGGCGCCCGCCCCCACTTCCGGCTATGGACGACTTCAACAATTTCACCTTCAACGCTCACCTTGCTCACCTTCCTTTCTCCGGCAATGCTTTCACCTGGTATAACATGCAAGAAGGCTCCCGTCATCAACACTCCCGCCTCGACCGTGCCCTCATCAACAGTCACTGGGCGGACATGGGACTCATCTCTAACCTAATCCACCTCAACACCACAGAATTCGATCACTCACCCCTTCTCATCGAGATCAGCAGCAGCTCCCACCATATTAAGAAACCTTTCCAATTCCTAGATTTCTGGAGACATCATCCTTGTTCCAAATCTGAGGTGGGTTCAGCATGGTTCTCAGTGAACGATGCTGACCCGCTGTATAGAGTTACGGCCAGACTGCGTGCCACGAGCAAGGCCCTCTCTAGATGGAGTAAGGTTGCTTTTGGCAATATCTTTCATGAGATCAAAAATGCGGAGGATGATGTTACCCGCTCGGAGATCGCTTACGTGGCCAACAGGTCACCTGAAGCGTGGATCGCGCTCAACCTCACCAGAGCTATTCTCAAGTCCAGGCTTAAAGTAGAAACATAATTCTGGAAACAAAAAGCTAGACTTAAATGGGACAACGAAGGGGACCGCAATTCCAGCTTCTTCCACGCCTGTGTTAAAGGCCGCAGACAGCAGCTCTACCTTCATCTCATCTCCGATGACAACGGGAACCAGCTGACCGATCAGCAATTGATTCAAGTGGCCGCGGCCAACTTTTTCTCCAATCTCTTCACCAAAGCGGCGGTCGTCTTGGACGAGAGAGTGATGGCAGAGATCCCTTGCATCATTATCGAGCTCGAGCACGAGCAGCTCCTCTCCCTTCCTTCCGTCGCGGAGGTGCAGTCTGCGGTATGGGATCTTGGCAAGCATAGTGCTCCCGGACCCGACGGCTTCAGCAGGGTTTTCTACCGTCAATGTTAGGACATCATCGTGCCGGACTTTCTCGAGGCTTCGGTTGCCTTCTTTCAAGGAGCCAGATACCCTAAATCCTTATCCAGGGCTAACCTCATTCTTATCCCCAAAAAAGATAACCCAGAAACCTTTAAAGACTTCCGCCCCATAAGTCTATGCAACTTTGCCAACAAAATCTTCGCAAAAATCATCGCTAACCGGATGTCGAATCTCTTGCCCAAGATCATATCCGAAGAGCAGAGCGATTTTGTGACCGGGCACAACATTGTGGACAACATCCTGCTCGCTCAAGAGATGGTCACTTGCATGAAATTCCTAGCTAGAGGGGGGAACATCGCCATTAAGCTGGACATGGAGAAAGCCTACGACCGCCTTGACTAGCAATTCATGATCTAGGTTTTCGAGGCTTTTGGCTTCTCTGAACCATGGATTGACATCATCTTCAGGTCCATCAGCAATTCCTTGTTCTCCACCATAATCAACGGCCAGACCAACGGCTTCTTCTCTGCTAGTCGCGGCGTCCGACAGGGGGATCCTCTTTATGCCACTATCTTCATCATTACTGCTGAGGCCCTCAGTAGAAACCTTAAGAACATATCCAATACCCCACGGTTCCTCCATTTTCATACCACCACCGGCTGTCCCATCATCACTCACCTTGCTTACGCTGACGATGTTCTCATTTTTTCCTCCAGCGATATCGACACTATCGAGATGGTCCTTTAAACGCTGAATAGGTACACCAGATGCTCCGGTCAAAGAATCAACAATAACAAGAGCGTCATCTACATCCATCACAAAATAGACAGGTCATACTCTGCGACTCTCTCCAACTTGACTTACTTTGCCATAGAAAATCCCCCTTCACCTACTTAGGGTGTCCATTGGTCTACGGCAAAGCCAACTCGGGAATCTTCGAGTACATGGTCATCGCCATCAGGAAAAGGATCGAGGGCTGGCACAATGCGACCCTCTCGCCAAGCAGCAAGCTGTTACTGATTAAACACGTCATTTCCTCTATTTTGATCTACACCCTCGCGGTATGCAACCCTCCTAAGAAGGTTCTCGCCTCGCTCGAATCCCTCTTCACCAGCTTCTTCTGGGGTCCCAACAACGACAAGGACAAGCACCACTGGGCTAGCTAGATCACTATAGCTAATCCTACCTCCGAGGGTGGTCTGGGATTCTGTAGATTGGAACACATCGCCGACGCATGCTCCATGAAGTTATGGTGGAAGCTGCGTACGGACAATTAAATTTGGAATCGCTTCATGCATGCGAGATACTTCAGATATTCTCACCCTGAAATGGCCTTAGTCAACAACCGTTCATCGGCATCCTGGAGACACATTATCCGTTGTCGCCAGCGTGCAGACCCACTCATTAATGGAACTGGGGATTCCCACCCTTCTTTTGGTGTGCATATTGATCGATAGAAAGTTAAACAGATCTAATACGTGTTCTAACCCATCATAGGCGAAAACTAGGGTTCACGAATTATACCTGCGACGGAAAAGAGACAAGTAATTCCTGGTAATCTCGAGCGGACGACCCCAAGATCTTCTGTACGTATTCCTTCATCGAGTTGGACGTCGTGTGGACGACGATCTTCCAACCTTTTCTTCTCCTTAGCAGCCCTCTCTTTCTCTCCTTCCGTGAATTAGGAATTTAGAGAAAGTTTTAGATTTCTGATCGGTAATCATGGCGGCCAGATAATAGAGGATATATATAGGCTACGGCAGGAACCATGAGGAGAAATTAGGGTTAGGCCTCCTAACGGATCTGGATATCCCGTGTTCAGCCCGAACACACAATCCAGGCCCATTAACAATAGCTCGGTCCACTAATGAGCTATTGCTGTACTACCTTCCTAATCCCAAATTATGTTTGTGGGCTCCTTTTATTATATGCTCATTTGGCTCTCCATGTTAAGATATCGTATGTCCGTCGATCAAATTAAGTTACTGACAACTATATTGATTCGACATCTTTTATCCTCAAGTAGTACCGCTCAACTTTATTTGTCATGTCGGATATAATCCACCTGCAGGGTTTACATGACAATCCTTATGAGCTCATTAAGGGGACATCATCAACTCGCTGTATCGGGACATGGATTCCATTTATAATCAACAACTCATTATACATACAATGTTATTACCCAATTTGTAGAGGTTGTTGATCCATAATGAATCTCACTCTTTTATGAGTCAAAATAATGCACACTGCATATACATGTCCGTTATTATATCCGGGTTAAGAGCACAAGCATCCATAATAACTGAGGTGTTTGTTCTCTTATGTGGTCAGTACAAAGAGAACAACCTCAAGTGGTCCTGTTCAATACACACAAAGTGTACTAGTGTAAACCTATAGTCAAGATAGACTAATACCAGATTACACTACAACCTTTCCAATAGATTGTCCAAGTCCATCTAGGTTGTGAACTATTTATATACTCCATAGGGAACTGATAATATGATCTTCTGTGTGCCACCACACACCATATTATCTACAATATAGAATATCAGATATTTGCATTAACACTTGCAACAAATATAATATGCAAACATTTGCCCACATGATTCTCATTCAAAATTTAAGGAAATAAGGTTACTAAAAAAGTGATGCTTTTAGTATATAACCCTAACAATCTCCACTTATACTCAAAGCATTGCTTTTCAATATACTGTTACAAATCTCCCACTTATACTTAAAGCCATGCTGCTACACATCTGACTCCCATTCCCTCAATGTGACTATCAAAAGCCTTAGCTGGTAAGCTCTTTGTAAAGGGATCAGCTAGGTTGTCGGCTGATGCTATCTTGATCACAGCAACTTTTTCTTTCTTTTTTAAATCTCGTATCAGGTGGTACTTGCGCTCAATGTGTTTGCCAGTCTTATGGGCTCATGGTTCCTTCGAGTTTGCAACTGCACCACTATTATCACAATAAAATGTAATAGACTTAGGCAAACTAGGTACCACATCCAAGTCCAACAGAAAGTTTCTGAGCCAAACCGCTTCTTTGGCTACCTCAGAGGCTGCCACATACTCGGCTTCTATGGTAGAATCAGCAATACATTTTTGCTTGATACTCCTCCACACAATGGCTCCACCTCCTAAAGTAAACACATAACCTGAGGTTGATTTTCTGGAATCCCTATCAGACTGAAAATCTGAGTCTGTATCCCCCAAGGGAACTAAACTATCTGCCTGGTAAACTAGCATATACTCTTTAGTCCATTTCAGGTACTTCAAAATATGCTTTACGGCAGTCCAGTGCTCTTGTCCTGGGTTAGACTGATATCTGCTGACCATGCCTACGGCAAAACAGATGTCTGGTCTCGTACATAGCATTGCATACATTAAGCTTCCTACTGCTGAAGCATAAGGAACTGCCTTCGTGTTCTCTATCTCTTTAGGTGTCCTCGGATACTGCTCCTTTGATAGAGCAATTCCATGTCTAAAAGGCAAGAAACCTTTCTTAGAATTTTGCATACTAAAACGAGTTAGTACAGTATCGATATAGGAAGCTTGGGATAAGCCCAACATCCTTTTCTTGCAATCTCGTAGAACTTTGATCCCAAGGATGTGACCTACTTCTTCCAAGTCCTTTCATATCAAACTGTTTGGATAACCATACCCTTACATCAGATAACACCTTCATATTATTTCCAATGAGCAAGATGTCATCCACATAAAGTACAAGAAACACCACAATATTTTTGTCACACTTTCTGTATACACATGATTCATCCTGACATTGATCAAATCCATAGGATTTTATCACCTGATCAAAACATATATTCCAAGATCTGGAAGCTTGCTTAAATTCATAAATGGACTTCTTGAGCTTACAAACAAGATGCTCCTGGCCCTTTTCAATGAACCCGTCTGGTTGCTTCATATAGATGTCTTCCTCAAGACTTCCATTAAGGAAAGCTGTCTTGACATCCCTTTGCCAAATCACATAATCGAGATGAGCTGCAATAGATAAAAGAATCTGGATAGACTTAAGCATGGCTACAGGAGAAAAGGTTTCCTCATAATCGATACCCTCTCTTTGAGTAAAACCTTTTGCTACAAGCCAAGCTTTAAAGGTTTCAACCTTACCGTCTGATCCTCTTTTTCTCTTATAGACCCTCTTGCATCCAATGGCTTTTACACCAATGGGTGGTTCTACAAGCTCCCAGACCTGATTAGAATCCATAGATTCTATTTCAGATATCATTGCTTTTTGCCAAGACTCTGCATCTTTATCTTGGAGTGCTTCATTGTAGGTACAGGGATCATAATCTTGTTCCTCAGGGACGAAGTCTGACGACTCTCCCAAGAACATATATCTATCAGGTTGTATCACAATCCTCCCACTACGACGAGGTACTATCGGTTGTGGTATAACATTTGTGTCACGTTGTGCAGTTATTTGTGATTCATCCTCTTGTACTGTTGGTACTGAAGGAATTGGTGTCTCATGTCTCAGTTCTTCTAGTACAACTCTACTTGTGGGTTTATGGTTCATCACATAGTCTTCCTCTAAGAATCGGGCATTGGTGCTAACAATGACCTTCTGATCCTTAGGACTATAAAATAAACTTCCTTTCGTTACTCTTGGATAGCCTACAAACAAGCGTACTTCTATACGAGATTCCAACTTATCTGCTTTCCCATTCAGCACATGTGCTGGACTACCCCAATGCGAACATGTTTCAGACTAGGCTTACGTCCAATCCACAGCTCTGTAGGAGTAAGAGGTACTGACTTAGAAGGAACCAAGTTCAAAATATAAGCTGCAGTCTCTAAGGCATATCTCCAAAACGAATATGGCAAATCCGAATAACTCATCATTGATCTAACCATCTCCATAAGAGTTCTATTCCTTCTTTCGGCTACACCATTCTGCTGGGGTGTTCTAGGTGCAGTCAATTGGGATGCAATCCCAGCCTCTGATAAATAATCTCTAAACTCTCCAAAGAGGTACTCGCCACCACGATCTGATCGTAATGACTTGATACATTTTTTATGACGTTTCTCCGTTTTAGTCTTGTACTCTTTGAATTTCTCAAAGCACTCAGACTTACGGCACATTAAATAAATGTATCCATACCTTGAATAATCGTCAATAAATGTGACAAAATATTCAAAGCCACCTCTAGCTTGGATAGTCATGGGTCCACACAAATCAGAATGAACCAATTCCAACACATCTTTGGCCCTATATCCCTTTGCCGTAGAAGGCCTTTTGGTCATTTTACCTTCCAAGCAAGATTCACAGACTGGTTGTGCCACCACTTCCAATGAACTCAAAAGTCCATCTTCAACCAGTCTTTGAATCCTTCTTAGGTTAATATGCCCCAATCGCAAGTGCCAAAGATATGTTTGGTTCATACAAGAAGGTTCTTTTCTCTTATTTAAGTTAGATGACATATTATTCATTTCCATAAGTTGTATTGTGGGCAAAATAGGATTAATGACATACAAAATATCAACCAATGCACCAGAACAGATAAAATGTTTATTCTTTCTAATAACAAGATTGTCATTAAAATAAACTGAATATCCATCCTTAACTAACATAGAAACAGAAACTAAATTCCTTCTAAGTAAAGGTGCATAAAGACAATCTCTCAATGTCAAAGACTCATTTCTACCAAAAGATAAAGTAACATCTCCTAATGCAACGACCAATACTTTTGTAGCATCATCCATGAACAAGCATATCTCTCCATCACTGAGCCGTCTGGTTTCCTGGAACCCCTGTAATGTATTGCAGACATGATTAGTGGCTCCTGTATCTACATACCAGGTGCCGGTAGATAACACCGCTAAACATGTTTTAACTACTAGTAAATGAGATATACCTTCTTTCTTCCCTTGTTTGAGAAGTGGACAATCAGTCTTCCAATGTCCTGACCCTTTGTACTTGAAACATTTACCTTTCGGCTTTTTCACCGCACCTTGAGGTCCCATGCCCTTCTTTGCTGAGTTTGTCTGTTTCTGAATGTTATTCTTCTTCTTACCGCCTTTTGGCTTAGAAGTATAAGCCTTTTCAGAAACAAAAATATGACCACTCTGCCTAAAGAGAGATTCAGCATCCTGTAGCTCTTTTGTATGTTCTGTCAAACTATACAACCTTTTGTTCATGGTGTAATTAAGGCAAAAATTGTCAAAACATTTAGGCAGAGTCCCGAGAATGATATCGACCTGGGATTCCCCATCAATTTTAGCTCCAAGGATCTCCATCTCATTCAGATGACCCATCATCTTGAGAACATGATCCCTTACTGGTGTACCCTCAGCCATTTTTGTATTCATCAAACATTTCATAGCAAACTGCCTAGCTGCTATACTCTGATATCCGAAGAGTTCCTTGAGGTTATACATCATGTCATAAGCAGTGGCCATGGCCTGATACTGATGTTGCAGTACATTTGACATAGATGCCAGAATGTAACACCGTGCCATCTCATCTGCCTTTTTCCACTTCTTATAAGCCTCTTTGACCTCGTCATCAGAGTTAGCATTAGGCTTAGCTGGGCATTCCTCAACAAGTACATATTTGTACTCCTCAGCAGTCAGAACAATATCCAAATTACGTTTTCAGTCAATATAATTCGGTCCAGTAAGTTTTTTTTTTAGGAATCACCATAAGTGGACTGAAAGAACCCATTTTTGAAATCCTGAGAATCACAAAAATAAAATGATGTAGGGCAAAAAAAACTTTTTGAATTAACTAAATATTGATTCTCTCAAAACAATAATAAGAAATTCACCAACACCTTGAACACCATGAATTTAGCAGGCCACGATAGTGTGGACGTATACAAATTCAACTTTGTTCAAGTAGGTTTTTTTTATTAATTTTGCTATCATGTCAACATAACTTTATGACAAATAAAAGTAATATGCTGGTCCTGCTCTGGTCATACAAAAAATAGTAGTGACTCCGATGGGGAGAATACCATTATTTGTATCTAAGTGTATACCATTACTTAATACTAAGTCCATTACCTTGTAATGAGTTCCTTCAGATGGAGAAGTGAACACATACTAGGTAACTTTCTACAATTATCCCTAAGGAAGTTTGTACTGGTGATCCATAATTATACTCATCCGATATGGAGGAAAGTACTATAGCCAACACGCAAGTATAATTACATCACCTACAAACCAGTAATCGAGACCATAGGATTTAAACTAAATAAATATCCTCTCCCACTTAGTTATTTAACAATGAGGGTTTTTTTACTAGTTGATATTATGTCCATGTTGTCCATTGTTAATGTAGGCTTGATTTTTCAAAAAAATAACCACACAATAATAAACATGCATAATCAGAAAAAGCAAAATAACAAAAATAAAAAAAAATATCCAACTATTATGGTCATCTTTGTTGCTCCGTCCTCAACTATCCGAATCCAAAATCTGGTGCTGTGCAGATCTATTCGGGGTTCGACCTTCATCGAAAATCAACTGTCTGCCTCTGGACTGTTTAAAACCAGCATCTCGTCCGACGTCAGAAACAGCCACCACCGCCATCACGATTGATCAAAATAATTAAAATTACATCAATCCTATGCCTCCCGAAGGAGTTCACACATAATCTAGATTGCATAATTAAAATAATAAGCACGATCAACCCTCGTGATTTTAATTACATCCACAGCAACAACAATATCTACGACATGTCTGTGGTTTAAACAACACAATCAAAAACATGCATTGGACCATAATTGTTGGATCTAAGATGCCTGCAAAACCGAGTTAGAACATATCTACATCTACCGACTATTACACATTGGACAACATGGAAATATCAATCAATACGTAGATCCAACCTGGCTCTGATACCAATTCATGGAATTGGGGATTCCCTAGACCCTTCCTTTGGTGTGCATATTGATCGATAGAAAGTTAAACAGATCTAATACGTGTTCTAACCCATCATAGGCGAAAACTAGGGTTCACGAATTATACCTGCGGTGGAAAGGAGAAGTAATTCCTGGCAATCTCGAACGGACGACCCCAAGATCTTCTGCACGTATTCCTTCCTCGAGTTGGACGTCGTATGGGCGACGATCTCCCAACCTTTTCTTCTCCTTGGCAGCCATCTCTTTCTCTCCTTACGTGAATCACGAATTTAGAGAAAGTTTTAGATTTCTGATCGGTAATCATGGCGGCCAGAGAATAGAGGATATATATAGGCTACGGCAGGGACCATGAAGGGAAATTAGGGTTAGGCCTCCTAACGGATTTGGATATCACGTGTTCAGCCCGAACACACAATCCAGGCCCATTAACAATAGCTCGGTCCACTAATGAGCTATTGTTGTACTACCTCCCTAATCCCAAATTATGTTTGTGGGCTCCTTTTATTATATGCTCGTTTGGCTCCCCATGTTAAGATATCGTATGTCCGTCGATCAAATTAAGTTACTGACAACTATATTGATTCGACATATTTTATCCTTAAGTAGTACCGCTCAACTTTATTTGTCATGTCGGATATAATCCACCTGCAGGGTTTACATGACAATCCTTATGAGCTCCTTAAGGGGACATCATCAACCCGATGTATCGGGACATAGATTATAATCAACAGCTCATCATAAATACCATGTTATTACCCAATTCATAGAGGTTGTTCATCCATAATCAATCTCACTCTTTTATGAGTCAAAATAATGCACACTGCATATACATGTCCGTTATTATATCCGGGTTAAGAGCACAAGCATCCATAATAATAGAGGTGTTTGTTCTCTTATGTAGTCAGTACAAAGAGAACAACCTCAAGTGGTCCTGTTCAATACACACAAAGTGTACTAGTGTAAACCTATAGTCAAGATAGACTAATACCAGATTACACTACAACCTTTCCAATAGATTGTCCAAGTCCATCTAGGTTGTGAACTATTTATATACTCCATAGGGAACTGATAATATGATCTTCTGTGTGACACCACACACCATATTATCTATAATATATAATATCAGACATTTGCATTAACACTTGCAACAAATACAATATGCAAATATTTGCCCACATGATTCTCATTCAAAATTTAAGGAAATAAGGTTACTAAAAAAGTAATACTTTTAGTATGTAACCCTAACAATCATCCACATCCAGCTGGGGAACGGCTACTCATCGATGAGCCACGATCGTTGGTTGTGTGGTCTACTCTGGCACCCCCCCGAATCCCCTTCGTGGGAAGGCAAGATTCGCGAGCTTTGGGATCCTTTGTCCGGATGGATCTGGGACCGAGTCAGAAACTGGATCGGTTCAGCGGCCGCCGCCCGCCTAGCCGCTGCGAATCTCCGCCTCTCCGACACCCCGGACATCTCGAGATGGTCCCCTAACCCGGACGACCAGTTCTTCCCGTCCTCTGCCAGGTCAGTCGTCCGCGGCATCGGGACTCCTTTCTCCCTCATCGCTCCTTTCTGGCACGCGTGTATCCCCATCAAATGGACCATCCTTATCTGGCAAGTCCACTTCCGAAAACTCCCCACAGATGACGCCATCAACGCGTTTGGCTACAGCCTAGCCTCGAGGTGCCATTGCTGCACTTTCCCTCAAGCCGAATCTGCAGAACACATCCTCACCTCCGGCGAACTGGCCACGAACATTTGGGCGAGTCTCAGCACCAAGTTTATGAAGGCCCTCCTCCTTAGTGGCTTCAACGATCTCCTTCCAGCTGGGGCGTCTCCTACGGACATCAGATCTTCGTAGCCGCGGGCATTTGGGTCCTGTAGAAAAACAGGAACAAGTTCCGTTACGAGGGCCGTCAACTTCCACCTACACAACTGTATAGGAAAATTATCAGACAAATCTTTAAGATTCGGAGGCGCTGCTCGCACTCTTCACCCAACTTCTGGGAGACCCTAGATTAGTCTCTGTCGTCTTATTTTTTTTTGTTGGCTTGCCTAGCCGTTTCTTTTCTTTTGACAGCGCTTGCCGCTCCTCTTGTATAGGCTTTAACATTTTGCGCCTGATACATCAATAAAATTTCCCTTCTCTTAAAAAAAATATATATATATCATATTTACACACTAGTTAATATATATACTAAGGAGTACTGCTCAAAGGGGTTCCATATAGGCTGGACCAATGTTAAGGTGGACAGAGTTTTAATGCTAAAGGCTGGTCATAGCAATGGTCTAACCGCAAAGATACATCCAAAACCCAACTCTCTCCACAACCCATACTGATACTCTATAAGGTTTGAATAGGAAAGATGCAAGTCCAACTAGACTAAACAAGGGAAATGACAACTTTCTATCGAGTTCCCATCCTAATATCAAAACAAGAGCCCAAGAAATTAACCCAGGAAGGACTGAGCATCAAAGAAAATAGGCACAATACAAAGTGTGAATAGGGCAGATCATCTATGAAGGGGTGGACAGGTTATGGCTAGAATATATAGGGAGATGTATAGAGCCCTGCTCCGCAAAGGCACTAGATAAACAGAAAAATCGGATTACTGGCTCTGAAACAGAAGACGGTTGATCTTGGTGAGTGGACAAAGTCTCATTTTATGATTCGCTTACGCCTAGTAAGAATTTGAGTTTTTGATTGAATGTTATTGCTAATAACAAGATGGTAAATCATTGAGTATGCTTATAAGAGAATCATAAAATGAGAATCATAAAAAAAATCATATTTATATACTAGTTAATATATATACTAAGGAGTACTGCTCAACGAGGTTCCATATAGGCTGGACCGAAGTTAAGGTGGATAGAGTTTTAATGCTAAAGGCTAGTCATAGCAATGGTCTATCCGTAAAGATACATACAAAACTCAACTCCCTCCACAACCCATACTGGTACTCTATAAGGTTTGAACAGGAAAGATGCAAGTCCAACTAGACTAAAAAGAGAAATGCCAACTTCCTATCGAGTTCACATCCTAATATCAGAATAAGTGCCTAAGAAATTAACCCAGAAAGGACTGAGCATCAAAAAAATTAGGCACAATACTAAGTATGAATGGGGCAGATCATCTATGAAGGGGTGGACAGGTAATGGCTAGAATATATAGGGAGATGTGTAGTGCCCTGCTCTGCAAAGGCACTAGATAAACAGAAAAATCGGATTGCTGGCTCTGCAACAGAAGACGATTAATCTGGGTGAGTGGACAAAGTCTTATTTTTTGATTCGCTTACGCCTAATAAAAATCTGAGTTTTTGATTGAATGCTATTGCTAATAATAAGATGGTAAATCATTCTGTATGCTTATAAGAGAATCCACATGCTGCCATGCTTAGAACAAGAAAAAAGATAACTTGTATGCTAAAAAGAATTGTTGCCTGCTAATAAGAAACGAACTGAGGCCTGTCTGCTAAAGAATGATTGTTGCATGATAAAAATAAATGAATATTTGTTTTCTTAAATCAATTGAGATGTTGCCATGCTAATATAGATCTTTATTCTGAATAAGACTCATTGTCATTCTTGATAAGAAAAGAGAGAAGCTATTGGCTATGTGATCCGAAAAAAAAGAAAGGCACGAAATGAACGTGTCGTACATCTGTTAATGCACGAAATGAACATGTCGTATATCTGCTAAGGCACGAAATGAACGTGTCGTATATCTGAAAGATCTGATCAAAATCTGTTTCATCTGATAGAAATGCTAGAGCATGTGCATTGATCTCGGACAATTTGTGCACAAATATCGTCTCTCGGGTGAATTCGTGGGACACTTTGAACCACTCGGCCTAGGAGAGATTATGACACCCTTAGGTAAAAGAGACCTCGCGATCAGGGGGTGTTGAGTCCTTAGCGACGAGCTGAATCAAAGAGTCATAGCGGCTAATAATGGGAATTCCTATGGACCATCTTATTGATAAGTGTTGATTGGTGCAGAGCTGAATCGGAGAGTCACAGCTGCCAATCGAGTCTGCATGTGTCAAAAATGTTTTGCTAAGAGCTAACGATGCTGGGCGAACAGGAAATAAGAATGTTGGTTATGTCATGTTTATGCTAATCCTTGTCTTATGCAGGGATAGACCGTCGGCTATGGTAAGAATCACTGAAAAAGTTATACGTTCGTTTCTAAATTTCCTGAACATGAGTTGCTTAAAGAGAATAACCTATTGCAAAGAATAGCTATGTCCCGATAAAGGAAAAGATGTGATAATCATGCTTGTAATATGGCCCTTAGAACGTCTTAAATAAAAGAAAAGAATGCTAATGCTTCTGACCCTGAGAATGATCATGGCTCATGAAACACGTTGTGCACTCCACATGAAATGAATAATAGTCATCATGCTTGAAATGATTAGTCCCTTCCATGCTTGAAATGAAAAGAAATAAACTGTGACTTTTCAAAGAATTTAAACTGACCTTGTATGCATGAAATAAATATAGGTCAAAGTAGCAAGATCACATCACAAGAAATATTTTTTCACTAAATTAACAGTGATCGTTTCAGACAAATGTAGCTTTGTTCACAATTCACCAGTATGCTGATATACTGACCCACCATCAGTCTGCATGCAGGTACAAGACGCATCGAGAAGGATAGTCTGAAGCAATAGCCCGAGCCTCATCCTCAGGAGACAGAAATAAGAGGAGATGTCAAGAGAAGGACATCTGTTGCCAAGAGTTGGTTTTGTATATAAAGGGATGTAATATATGAGAATGGGATCATTGTAATCTGTAAGGTCCTGAGAGAATGTAAACATTATATCAGAGTGAAATGAGACCTTGTAATCTGTTCATATGAAATCAATAAATATAATTATTTCTTGTTACCATTGTGTTCAATTCGTATATCTGTAAAATGTCCGTTGTTGCTTCAAATATCTGCTCTATGTTCCGCTGCGTATTGTCAACCTTGTCTATCTTGTCTTGTTACAGTTCTTGGCCTTTTGCAAGCACAACTTAGGCTTGCACCGCACCACGCCCAAGCAAGGATGAATGGTCTCACAGAGTCCGAAGCAAGGACGAAAGGACTCTACGGATCGGGACGTGACAAGATGTTTATTTCTGAACAAGGGACAGGTACAAAAGGACAGAGTAACTGGGTACTAAGGACTGAAGAAATTAGTTCAATGATGACTGATACAAGATAGATGGGAAGACTGAAATGAAATATTAAGGATGTAGGGATTAAAATACTAGGGTAGAGACTAATTGAACCAAAGGTTCAGTAGGAAATGAACATTTATATCCTAGGTAAACTAAACAAATGTATGGACAGTGACTGAACAACAATGGCAAACCACTTGTTCATATTTGGACTGATACCCACATCCGATAGAGAGCCAAAATGCATTACTTTATATTAAATGCAGTGAATAAGAAGATTTGGAACTCAATGACTGTACAGTGAAACGAAAAGGAAGGCAGGATAGTGTGTATTAGATACTAGGTGACTGAACATTAGGGAAATGGACACCTAAAGAAATCAAAGTGTCTGATCTTTAAATTCAGTACGTGGACTGATTAAGTATCTGATACATCAAGTATGGACCTTAACCTATGTGAACTTGACTAGAGTCTAAGACAGAACAGGGGATTAGATGGCTCATTCGAAATACAGGAAATCTCTGTAGGAGAAATGTAGTGTATCCTTACAAGCTCTGATACATGTTTGTATCAGTCTTGTACCGAGTAGGGTTGGGTCTGCTCAAGGATGGATTGACACTTGAGTAAATAGCAGTCTATATGCACCTCTAATACATGAGTGTATCAGTAATGTAGGCTTATAGTGGGAATATAGGACACTATGCAAGAATGCAGGGCATCTAAATATGAAGGGCAGATGCATATGAAGTGAATACAAAGATGGAGAGGTTGAACAGTAAGGACATAGGATAATGTGTTAAATAATGCTCGACTGAACCAAAACATGATCTGAGCATCTGTATGAGGACAGGGCAGTATGTTTCAGATATGGTAATGTAGTGCAGTATATCAGTGCAGGCATTACCACAAATCTGTAGGAAGGTGGACATGTTATATGCAGTGAATCAAGGATTCGACAACTCAAACAAATAGTGAATGAAGAGTGCAGGACAGGTCTAAAGTGAGCCTTCAACATGTTAAGGAGCCTATGATGCAGGGAACTATAAAACTGAGACTCAAGAATGAAACAAAGAATGGGGGTGACTGATACATTGATGTATCAGTAAATGTGTAGTAGAAACTGGATACAAAAGGTCAGCTACACTAATACCACTAAATCTCTAAACTAAGAATGGTAGGGGACATACTTGTGGAGTCATAAAGATCCTCACATGTCCAAATGTGAACTTGTTCACAGAACTATAATGACTGCACACTCTTTTCCACAGAACAGAACAGGACAGTGAGCATTCACCATGAACCCGAGTCCCCAAGTTTAATTTGCTCGACCAAAACAATCTAAAATTACTGGACAGCACTGAATACTCCTAACATATAAAACAATCAACAGCGAAACCCAATTAAAATTGAAATTAGAGTAACAAAAGACCTAAGAGTCATTTCACCAAATCCGAAACTCTCATGATACGTACTCCAAATCGATCCAAACTTGACCCAAATTCTTTTTAATGTAATGGGGACCCTAAATGAATGCATCTACATTAAGAAATAGAAAATTATAGGGTTTAGTGGGTTCTTACCACTTGAGAGATAGATTCTCAAGGATAAACTAAGATCTAGATCTCCTTCAACTTCCAATATCCAAATTGCTGCAGTAGGCTCCCAACTAGTCAATAAAGATTTCCTCTCTTCAAAAGGAAGTGATTGCAATTGGTTTGAAAGAATTTGGACTCAATTTGGGAGATGGAGGCAAATTGGGGAAGAACATAAAATAGGGTTAGGGTTTCTAATGAAAGGGGAAAGATGAGGGAAATGTGTTGCTATTAATAGCAAGGGGGTAAACAATGTGCCCGGCCATTAGGGTTTCTAGGGTTAGTTTGGGTGCAATTGGCTAAGGGCCTCTCTTTATTG
Organism: Iris pallida; assembly: GCA_029216955.1. Taxonomy (NCBI): domain Eukaryota; kingdom Viridiplantae; phylum Streptophyta; class Magnoliopsida; order Asparagales; family Iridaceae; genus Iris; species Iris pallida. The sequence goes on along the minus strand of JANAVB010040619.1, from coordinate 3,756,322 downwards.
TCATTTAAAGCCCTTTAAGAAAAAGGCCCGAAGTAGCTTATGGTTTAAATCAATTAATAGCTTCTATATGATATTCAATATAATTTAGAGTCTAATTAATGTTTCTAATCTCATTAACTAAGTTTTTATGGTCATGGTTAACATCTAGTCAATGTGGTTCTAAGGTTTCACCAATTAATGATACTAACACAATGCATTAATTAAATAATATTAAAATAATCAAAAATTTATAATTGACCAAAACACTCTTTCTAGAAAGTGGTAGTGACAAATCTACCCTAGTTAAAATAATTTCTTCCTCAAAATTAAAAGACGAAACTAGAATAGACCAGAGAAGGATAAAAAAATCACACCTCAAGGCTCAAAAAGATAAGGGTGTCGCTCGTGCATCTCATCCTCCCTCTCCCAGGTTGACTCACCTGGAGAGTGTCTCCATGCAATACAAACCAAAGTAATGGTCTGGTTTTGCAATACCTTCTTCCGATGACCCAGAATCTCCATAGGCTGCTCTGGATAGCTGAGAGTAGGGCCCACCTCGATCTCAGAGTGATCTAGTACGTGACTGGGATCGTACCCTCTCAACTGCGACACGTGGAACATGTTATGAACTTCCTCTAGTGCAGGTGGCAAGTCTAGCCTATAAGCTACGACACCGACTCTCTCGTAAATGGCGAAAGGTCCAATAAAACGTGGGCTAAGTTTTCCACCCCCACCAAAGCAAATAGTGTCCCATGTTGAAGATATCCTCAGGAACACCAGATCTCTAACCTAGCACAAACAAGGTCTTACACTTAACTATAACAATCAATCATGAACAAACAAGATTTACAAAGTCAAACTAACCTAATCCTAAAATCTAAGTTGTACCTCAAACTCCAAAGGTCTCCGGTGGCTATCGGTCCAATGCCGCTGTCTGTCCTGTGCCACGCGAAGTCGATCTCTGATGAGCTTTACCTTCTCGGCTGCATCCATAACCATCTCAGGTCCCAATAAATCTCTTTCTCTATCGTCATCCCTAGACTAGGGAGTACGACAACTCCGCCCGTACAACGCCTCGAATGGTGACATCTCAAAACTGGCCTGGAAGCTGTTGTTGTAGAAAAACTCAACTAAGTACAAATAATCCTTCCAGGAGCCTCTAAAATCTATATCACAAGTGCATAGCATGTCTTCGAGAGTCTTGATAGTCCTCTTCGACTGTCCGTCTGTCTGAGGGTGCTAAGGGCTACTGAACTTGAGCTGAGTGCCCAAGCAAGCCTGCAGACTCCGCCAGAAGTGGAAAGTGAAGCAACTATTCCGATCTGAGATGATGCTCACGGAAACTCCATGCAGTCTAACTATCTGCTCCACGTACATATCTGCTAGCCTCTCTGTAGACAAACCCACTTTGAGTGGCAAAAAGTAGGCTAATTTGGTCAACCTATCTACGATGACCCAAATCGTGTCCTTCCCTCCTGGTGTACACGATAATCCTAAAACAAAATCCATAGTAATGTGCTCCCACTTCCATTCCAAAATGGGCAATGGCTGCAATAATCCTTGTGGCCTCTGCCTCTCTACCTTTACCTGCTGGAAAAACAAGCATCTGGCTACGAAGTGTGCTACCTCCCGCTTTATGCCATACCACCAAACATGTTCCTTCAGGTCTCTATATATCTTATTGGCACCTGGATGCATAGAATACTTAGAGCAATGAGCCTCCTGCATAACCTGCTCTCGAAGCTTCCCACTAGGCATACACAGTCTGGAACCGTACCTCAACGCTCCATCCTCTGTAATATGATTCTAAGGTTTCACCAATTAATGTTACTAACATAATGCATTAATTAAATAATATTAAAATAATTAAAATTTTATAATTTACCAAAATACCCTTATTCTAGAAAGTAGTAGTGACAACTAGTCCATTCAGTAGCAATTCTATCGTCTTTTGTAATTGGAGAAGGGGTTCCCCCGTTCCTCCAGAGGAGAGTTCCGCTTCCATCTGTCGTATTTAGGATCTTATCCTCACCGCGGGCAATTTAATGATGATAATCGCTTCTTTCTTTTTCTTCCCCCGAGTCCTGGGAGAAGAAGGAGGTTCAGCTGGGGTAGGCTGGGTAGATGAGCCCCCAGTTTTTTGTCTTTTGCTAGCCCCTTTTGCAGGAGATTTCTTTTTTCGTTTCTTAAGCGAGATCTGTAGCAGATTATTTACTTCGTCAGGGAGGCCGACGAGCGTAGCTTCTAGAGCCTCATTAGCAGGAGCATTCTCCACAGTCGCTCTGAATTCCATAGAAGTTTTTTCTCCTGTTCTCGACCGTCTAATACTAACTATCAGACAAATTGAAGCCTTCGAAGAAGGTATTGGCCAAAGAATAGAAGTTTGTGTATGTATATAACATACACGGGCCCACTTCAAGAGTAGCAGAGGGCATTAAGAATGTAGCCTTAGTGCCTCTGACACTATAATACATCTTTCCTCTCACACCATCGATCAAATAGTCGAAGGCTTTTAGGCAGGTGGTTACATTTTCGACGTGTATTTAATCATAGCCGAATTGGCGGACAAAGCGGCTAGGCAGATACGACTCCAGATAACACTTACCCCTAAACCGATATACTAGGTGAGAAAGTCTGATCATCTTCAACCACATGAAAGCAGCTGGAGGTGGACGAGCACCCATAGGCTCTATGTCCACGAGCAGAGGAGGAAGATTCTTAGTTCCAGGAGGTAGAGGAATGCAGTAGAACCTCCATTCAGAATCCATATTCAATGCCTTTCGGCAATCAGAAAGGGTGTTTACTTTCTACCGAGATGTGGCATAACGTCTGATAAAGTCACCACCTACGACACCTAGAGCCGGATCCATCAGAATGGGATTATGTAGCAACAACCAGCCGAACAAATAAGTATATGGCATCTCAGTACGAGAAAAATTGTCTAAGGTGTTGGGATCTGTCATCATTGCATTTGTGAAGAAGCGAAAACAAGCATTCAACCGGCAAGTCATTAGAGAAAGAATGTCTATCTTGTGCCCAAATACTAAACGTACAGTGGCAAATAGTACACCATGGTGTATCCTATCAACAACATTGGCTCCATGAACAACGAACCGTCGCAGCCACAAGTAAAGAAAGCCCGCCATAGTAGCTTCGTGAGACATCGGTTTACCACCTTGTCTAATATAAGTCTCAATGGGAGAGCCAGCGTTAAATTCATGCCAATCCTCCTTTAGCTCATTGTCAACATGCCTTGACCCTTCTATCAATTTCTGGATAGCACTACGGTCAAGTGGTTTAAAAAACTGAGGCTCACAATCTTGGTGTTCTTGCACCTTTACCTCCTGGAGGTGGCCCAAGAACAGATATAACAGCCACTTAGACAAATAACATGTCCCCTTTGCAGGTATATTGTATAGAAGGGTGCAGATCATGAAGTGTCATAAGAACTCTTCAAAGATTGCCACCATTTCATAGTTTTTCTCGGCTAAAGCGTCCAACTCTTCATTTGTTGGCACATACTCTTTATATGGGTTTTTACCCACTGGCAGATGAGAGATGTATTGCATTTCGTGAAGGATGAAGCCTATCTCTCTTCGAGGGGTCTCAAAAGTGACTGTCCTATTGTTGTATCCTTCTACCAAGGCCAAAAACAAATTGGAATTGGTACGAATGCTGCATGAGCCTATCTCTCTTCAAGCAGCTCATCTCTAAAGTTGTTCAGGGCCCAGACTGAAAGTTGGCTCCAGCGTTTGATATCTAGATTCATCAATCCTGTCAATCGCATATTTTAAGCCGAATACTTTCCTTCAGCTTTAGCAAATAGGTTCAGGAAGAAAGCTATCCTAACTGGAATCATCAGAGATGAATCCTCATGCAGCACGCAGCTCAGTTTTAGGCCTCTCAGTTGGGTGTTATTCCTCTCCGACGAACTGAAAAATATGTCCCTATTTTTGTGACCTAGTCTGTGGCATATCCTCCCAACCCTGGCCTGTTCAAAAGAAGTCAGATACCATGCCATATTTGGAGGATAGCTGGCACGAGCATAACGGGATAGGGATAGATGTCTCGTCATATCAGTGAGATATATTAGTCTGTCTCCACTCTGACAGACTCATTTTTCCTGCTTCGATTTAGGCTGAGAGTCTTTCTTGAAAGCTTCTCCAAACAAGAAGGCTGGTTTCTTATGGAAAATCTAATCCAAACTTATAAGGGGTTCACCATTCATTCGACATAATAAATTCTTGTCAGATTGAGATTTTAGCAAAGCTTTCCTAGTTTTAGGATGATCATAATATGGAAAGAAAACATGGGATAAGTCTTTCTAGTATTCAGACACTCGGAAAGTAGAATCTAATTCCTCTGTATATGGATCTTCTCTGAGGTCTACTGCAAAAGAAGAAACAAAGATCAAAAATCATGTAAGATTAGAACTTCAGACTCTGCACAAAATTTCTAAAAAAATATGCATATAATACAAATTGTGCAAGTGCAATAGGCCCTACATGGCACATGATAAACTTCCAAAATCATTTCCTTATTACAATCTTATTGTTATTCGTGCATAAAATATAACAATTCTTCAAATTGTGCATTCGACTGGTTACGCATATGACAGGTAAAAAATTTGCACAGATTCTTGTTTTTGCACGTGAAGGTTTTAGTGTGCAGCGTACTTTGTATAAACAAAGAGCGTGCGCTATGTTTGACCAGCACTTTGAAAGATATGGCACCATTTGTGAAATTATATAGCACCAACCAGGACTCTGAAAGAGATGGTTAGCGCTGGCTTTTTGGTGCTGCCATCTAATGGCGCTAAGCCGACTGTTCGTTGTCTTCTCCGATGATCACCTTCGAGTGCTAGGTTAGCCTCCTCGAGTCTCGCAGACGGTGGCGCATACTATGGTGCCCTCAATAGCGATGTGCACGAAGGAGCTCCGACAATTCCCCGGCCTTTGTCAGCGACTGATCGCTTTGGGGCCATTGATGAAGATCGAAGAACTCTGAAAGTTGGGAAGGAGAAGACAAATAGCTCGGAAAGAATAAGTTTTCGAATAAAAGCATTTTTCTCTCTCCTCTTAGATATTTATAGACAAACTTGAAGTATAACGGTTGTACCATTCGTGCGAGAAACTCGGGGTCAGTTGAACTTCTGTCATGCGCCAATCACACAGAGCAACTTCTTATTCAAAGTATTTCAAATTTTAAAAATTTTTAAAATTAAAAACTTTGAAGGGGGACTTGTAGAAGCTCAAAATGTATAAACATTATCATGAGCCATTCATAAGTAGGGTCAAAATCTCAAATGATGCTGGTCATCAAATGGTACTGGTCATCAAATGGCGTAAGTTATCAGATGGCGCTGGTCTTAGGTGGCGCTGCTGCCACGTGGTAAGCTTCCTCGAGAAGCGGAAATAGTTATTATAATGACTCATAATTCATCAGTCAAGAAAAATCCTTTCGAATCTCGAGCATGCTGCATTCGAGAAGATTGTGTCAGACTTGGTCATAATGACTGACAACTGCCTCATGTTATTTGTCAGTTGGCATGAGGAAATCATTGTTTATAGAATGGAGCAGAAGGCGCTAATCATCAAATTATGCCAGGAGCCACTTGTAAGTTGGCGGCATTCAATCACATCATCCAAAAGCAGTTACATGACATGGCGTATATGCCACTAATCTCGAAGAATGTGTACGTGACGCTACCCACGACCAAACGCATCTTTCATAGAATGCCACGTGTCCACGGCAGTTAAACCAATCGTTTGCGTAACTGGGTGAATGGTGCGCCAATTGCAGTGTGGGCCAATCAGGATTACTATTTAACAGTTATCTCTAAACTCTATAAATAGAGTTCTAAATCACTTCACAAGAATGACTAATGATCATAATCTTCTGAGCACTTGCTTCTGTATTCTCCAAAGGCTTTCTTTTTCAACATCGTATCGTCCAAGGGATAAAGTGATCATCTTATGATCAAATTTCTATAGTTGTACTTCTCCATAAATTAATTATACTCTTGTACCTTTCTTAGTTTGTAATCAAACTTTTGTTTTTGCAAACACAAGGATAATTAATATATATATGAATTCATGTCCACATTACCTCTGAATTGTATTATCTATATCATCGACTTGTCACGTCCATATTACCGCTGATAATGTCGTCCCAGAAACGATAATGTACCAGACCTATATTATATCATGTCCATATTACCTCTAAATAGATATAATGAGCATTGTTATTTTCAAGAGATATGTCATGTTCAGTACCTCTGAACATTTTTCTTACTCCTACCTATTACTTGTGTCTTAAATAGATATATAATAAGTAATAGAGCTATAAATGATCATCAATTTTTCATTCCATGCGATATCATGCAAACAAAAAAAACTATTACATTCACCAAAAAAATTTGTTCAAAACAAATAAGTTATTACAGTCATTCTTATAGATAATTTCACTTTGGAGGCTTGGTGCTAAGATCGGTAATCATCTTCTTCAAAGACTCATCTCGCTCCACCCTGGTGGTAATTACTCTTGTCCTGGCCAAGTCTCTCCGGGACTCTGGTTGCAAAGGTTGCATTGATGTAACTTGACATTCTATCTCTGCACCTTGAACTTGGAGGAATTCATTGCCGAATCAGATCATCTTGACAACTTTGAGGCAACTTGAGATAATTCAAGCACTTCTTCCTGACGCTTTTTAGCTGTCGTGATCGATGCAAGAAGCTTGCACATTTCAGCTTCTAACTCTTGCAAGCGAGCTTGACTTTCAGTTGATTCTTTCTCTTTCTTCGTTGCCTCAATCTTATAAAGTTATACAGAAGAAGTAGCCTCAGCAACGCTTGATTCCATCTCTCCAGATCGTATTGAGAAGGCAACTACAGAATTGTCTAGTGCGACTCGTCGTTCTTCATATTCACGAGCTATGGCCTCACACTCTGCATCTACTAATCTTTGTATATTGCCCCTCGTCAGTTCTTGATAAGATCTGATAGGATCTTCAAGCTCATTCAGGATCTGCTCCAGGAAGTTGACCCTTTCAGTATCGTCGAGACCGCATATGGTTTCAATTGCAAAAGAAGAAGTTCTCCTTACGAAATTGTAAGTATGTTGCTTCTCTTTGGCTATTTGTACCGAAGTGCTCAAGGAAGTAAAGAAGGCACTCGAATATGTTTCGACAATGCTACTGGTCATCGCCGATATACCAAGTATTGCCACTTTAATAGGAGTTCCTCCTTCGACAAAGATTGTGCAGGCATACCTGAGGAGCTGCCCTCCATAGTATGAGTCCCCATGTTCCGGGGAGCCATAGTGGAGCTAAGGCTGAAAAAAGTAAAATTCAACGAGACTTCAGTGATCGACCCCACATGACCCGCTGTAATCCAAAAGCAAAATTATTATATCATACAGCATCAAAGAAACAATGGTGAATAAAGTCAAAAATTACCTGAGCTCGGCGGTATATATAGAATCTCAAGAGGTATGGTATCTCATTATGTAACGATCCTCACTATGGTATTCTCAAATACAGCCGCTTGGCTACTTCCAGCCTTCAAGTCTCCCGTTACAAAATGGTTGCGTTTAGCCCCCGGCTCAGCTTGGCCTCCTGGGGCTACCACTTCTATACCTTCCATCACAAAGACTTGTTCAGTAGGGGTTTGAATGCCCTCCACAATAATGTCGGGGTTTTCATCATCCTCCTTGTCATCATCAGGGTTTTTATCACCCTCAACATCTTCAAGACCTTCAGCAAGGCCATCTTCATCATCACCTTCATCATCGTCCGGGCTTTGATCGCCTTCAACTTCATCATCAGAATTCTCATCACCCTCCGGCACATCAAGATCCTGATTATCATCTTTAGGACTCTGATGGCCCTCATCTTCAACAGGGTGCTCTTCACCCTCAACAGTGATCTGGCTATCTGGCCGTCAAGTTTTGATCTTTCTAGATCTCTATTGGATCTTGGCTTATTTGAACTTTATCAAGATCAGAAGCAGCATCCATGGGATCTTCCTTGATCAGCTCATCATCGAAATCATAGCCATCCAATGCTTCTATCATCTCTTCATCTTCTCGAGAGAGTGCAGGAGTTTGAACTGTAGAAAGAGATGGGACATCCGTGGCCCCTGGAATGTCATCACTGGAAGGCAACAACGTCACACCTGCTGTAGCAAGTATTGACAAAGGAATGGTGATCTTTACGACCATTGGTCTGAGATAGGAATTGAAGGAGTGTCCGCTGTAGCAGCTGGAACTGGAGCACTGATTATTGTGGTCTCTGTAAATAGAAAACGTATATATCAAATGGGTTAACATCCAATAATAAAAGGATAAAAGTATAAGCTTTTGGAGACAGCGAATCCTGCGACGGCAGTGACAGTTCTGGTCGATCAGGAGACTGCTCCGGCTCTGATAGGGTAGGCGAGGTTACAGTTTCCTGCTGCACAACTTTGGTTGCCAACAATTTTCTCCTCATTTTGCGCTTGAGCGGCATAGGAGGTGATCTCTCGGATCCATAAGGATCATCCTGCATATCCAGCCCTCTACTAATCTCTTTAGTAGAAATTTTACTTTCTTTCTGGATTGGAGAAGGGGTTGCCCCTGTTCCCCCAGAGGAAAGTCCTGTCTCCATTTGACGCATTTGAGATCTTGTCCATGCCACGGGCTGTTCAGTAATAACAACTGCTTCTTTCCTTTTCTTCCTCCGAGCTTTAGGGGGAGAAGGAAGTTCAACTGGGGCAGATTAAGTAGATGAGTCTCCAGCTTTCTGTCTTTTGCTAGCCCCTTTTTTAGGAGATTTCCTTTTCCACTTCTTAAGGAAGATATGCAGCGGATCATGCACTTCATCAGGGAAGCCGACAAGCGTAGCCTCTAGAGGCTCATCAGTTGGAATATTTTTCTCAGCTTCTCTGAATTCCAGATTAGTCTTGGCCCCTGCTCGCGACCGTCTGATACTAATAAAACTATCAGACAAAGAGAAGCCTTCAAAGAAGGTATTTTCCAATGTATAGAAATTCGTGTATGTATATAACATACGCAGACCCGCTTTAAAAGTAGCAGAGGAAATTATGAATATTGCCTTAGTACCCCTTGCACCATAGTACCTCCATCCTCTGGAACCATCAATCAAATAGCCAGAAGCTTTCAGGCAGGTGGTTGCGTTTCCAACATGCATTTGATCATAGCCGAATTGGCAAGCAAATAGGCTAGGTAGATATGGCTCCAAGAAACACACACCCTCTAATCGATAGACTAGGTGAGATGGTTTAATCATCTTAAACCACATGAAAGCTGCCAGAGGTGGACGAGTAGCCATAGGCTCTAAGTCCATGAGCAGAGGCGGGAGATTCTCATATCCACAAGGAGGAGCAATGCTGAAGAATCTCCACTCATAACCCATATTCAGTACCTTTCTACAATCATAGAGGGTGTTCACTTTCCATCGAGACATGGCATAACGTCTGATGAAATCTCCTCCCATAGCACCAAGAGCTGGATCCATTAAAGTCGGGTGGTGCAGCAGTAACCAACTGAATAAATAAGTGTACGGCATCTCAGTGCGAGAAAACTTGTCTCAAGTGTCGGGATTCTCCATTATGGTATTTATGAAGGAACGAAGACCTGCGTTCAGTTGGCAGGTCATCACAGAAAGAATGTCCATTTTGTGCCCAAATATTAAAGCACAGCGACAAATAGTCCACGTCGATAGATTCGCTCAACGGTACTGGCTCCGGGAACCACTAACCGTCGCAGCCAAAGAGAGAGGAAGCCTGCCATGGTAGCTTCTCGAGACATCTTTCTACCACCTCGTCTTATATAAGTCTCGATGGGAGTGCTAGCGAAAAAATCACGTCAATCTTCTAACGGTGCATTATCGACATGCCTCGACTTTTCTATCAATTTTTTGATAGTACTGCGGTCAAGTGGTTCAAAAAAGCGGGTTTATAATCTAAGTGTTCTTACACCTTAGTTTCCTAGACACGGCCTAAGAACAGATACACCAACCATTTAGACAGGTAGCACGTCCCCATTGCCTTGCTCTTATATAAAAGAATGTATATCATAAAATGACATAACAACTCTTCAAAGACTGCCACCATTTGCGGGTTCTTCTCAGCCAAAACATCCAGCTCATTATTAGTAGGCACATATTCTTCATAAGGGTTCTTACCCATTGGCAGATGAGAAATATATTGCATCTCATGAAGGACAAGGCCTATTTCTCCATGAGGGGTCATAAAAGTAGCAGTCGAATTGTTGTACCTCTCTACCAGGGCTAAAAACATATTAGATTTGTATGAATGCCACAAGAAGTAGTCAAAATGGGTTCATAAAGTTCCAATTCAAGCAACTTGTTCTTAAAGTTGTTCAATGCCCATACTGAAAGTCGGTTCCAGTATTTGATTTCTAGATTCATCAAACCCGTCAGCCGCATATTCGGAGTCGGATACTTTCCTCCGGCTTTAGCAAATACGTCCGCAAAGAAAGGTATTCTGACTGGAATCATCAGAGACGAATCCTCAGCTGGAACACAACTCGGTATTAAGCCTCTCAAGTGGGTGCTATGTCTCTCTGAGGAACAGAAGAAAATGTCCCTCCTCTGAGGCCCTACTCTGTGACTTATCCTTCCAACCCTAGCCAGTTGAAAATGAGTCAGATCCCATGCCATGTTTCGATGATGGCTGACATGAGCATAACGAGATAGAGATAGATGTCTCGTCATATCGGTGAGATACATTAATCTATCTCCACTTTGATAAAATTGCTTTTCCCGTTTTGACTTGGGCTGAGCGTATTTTTTAATAGCTTCGCCAAACAAGAAGGTTGTTTTCTTGTGGGGAACCTGATATAAACTTATGAAGGGCTCGCCATTCATCAGACATAGTAGAGTCATGTTATCTTGGAACTCTAGCAGAGCTCTCCTAGTAGTAGGAAGGTCATATTGAGGGAAGAAGATATGAGATAAACCATGCTAATACTTGGATACTCAGAAAACAGAGGCCAGTATATCTGCATGAGGATCTTCTCTGAGGTCAACTGTAAGAGTAGAAACAAAGTTCAAAATCATGAAAGATTATTTCAAATTTTGCACAAAATCTTAACAAATATGACAATTTCTAAATTTGCGCATACAGTGCAAAAGCCTCTGAATGGCACAAATTGTGCATGAAGCATAACAAGTCCCTAAAATTGTGCATGCAAAACAACCGTTCTTAGATTGCCCATACGGTACAACAGTTCAAAATTTGCGCATATGGCAGTTCAAAATTTATGCATATAACAGTTCAAAATTTACGCATATGACAGTTATTATTTTTGTGCGTATAAAATTTTAGGGCGAAGCACACTTTGTGTAGACAAAGAGTGCATGATTTGCTTTGGCCAGCACTCTGAACGAGGTGTCGCTATTTGTGAAATTGTGCAGCGCCAACCAGCACTCTGAAAGAGGTGGTTGACGCTGGCTTGTTTGTGCTGCCCTCGAATGGCGCTAAGCCTAATGTTCATCATCTTCTCCGTTGATCACCTTCAAGTGCTGGGTTCACTTCTTCGGCTCTCACCGACGATGGTGCGTACTGTGGTGCCCTCAATGGTGGTGTGCAAGACGGAGCTCTGGCAACTCCCTTGCCCTTGTCGGCGGCCGACTTCTTGGGGCCATTATCGATGATGATCGAAAACTTTTGAAAGTAGAGAGGAGGAAGACGAAGAGCCCGAGAAGAAAAAGTTTTCGAGTAAAAGTTTTTTTCTTCTATCTCCTCTCAGTTATTTATAGCCAAAATCGAAGTGTAACGGCTGCACAAATTGTGCATGAAATTCTGGGTAGGTTAAGCTTCTGTAGTGCGCCAAATGCATAAAGTTGCTTCTTATTCAAAGTATTTCAAATTCTGAAAATTTTCATATTTGAAAACTTTGAAGGGGGTCTTGTAGAAGTTAAAAATTGCTACAAATAACAGATTGCGTTGGACAAATGGCGCCTAGAATCAAATGGCACTCAGAAATAAATGATGCCAAAAAATAAATGTCACTCAAATGAATGGCGCATGATCCCATGTGGCAAGGTCCCTCGAGAAGCTCAGGCGTTAAGTCATAATGACTGACCATGCGTCAGTAGGGAAAAATCTTTTTTGAATTCTGAGCGCGCGATGCTCGAGAAGATTGTGTCAAATTTTATAATAATGATTGATAACTGCCTGGCGCTATATATCATTTGGCACCATGTAGTCATTTTCTACATTTTTAATATATAAAGCATATAGCACCAATCAGCAAATTGTGTCAGCGCTACTTTGCAGTTTGCACCACTTGATTGATTTTCATCCAGAAGTAGTTAGATGATGTGGCGCACATGCCACCAATCTCGAAAAACATGCACAAGATACTGCCCACGACCAAGCGCATCTCATTTATAGAATGCCACGTGTCCCAAGCAGTTAAGCCAATCGTTCGCACAAATAGATGATGGTGCGCCAATTGCAAGTGTGCGCCAATCAGGGTAACTGTCTGACAGTTATCTTAAAACTCTATAAATAGTGTTCCAAATCAATTTTCAATTATTACTAATGATCATAATCTCCTGACTAAGTTGTTACAGCACTCTCCAAAGGATTTCTTCTTCGACATCACATCGTCCAAAAGATAAAATGATCGTCTTCTGATCAAATTCCTATAGTTGTATATTTCCATAATCAAATTGTACCTTTGAACTTTTTTTTCTTAGTTTGTAAACTAGTTTTCTTGGAAAACTTTTGTTCTCGCAAACACAAGCTTCAAAGCTTGTAATTAATTCCAAGATGGTTACTCGAACAAGTTTGAGTAAGATGGGAAAAGAAGCACAAGTGAAAGAAATAATGAGTATATCCCTGTCGGTGAGGACTTGCTTGGCGAGGAAGATAACAACCATAATGAAGAATCTTCTGACTCTAAAATGAAGAAGGTAATAAATTTGATATCGAGTCTTCTATCTTCTATCTTCATTTATTGGAATATCTTACTGTTTTTTTTACGTTGCAGGTTGCAAACAATGATGAGTCTTTTGTCTCTAAAATAAAAAAAGGTTAAGAATTTGATCATAAATATTTTTATTTTCCATTGCGTTGGACTATGTTGACTGCTCCAGTGTATAGCTTACTACTATGGTTGCAAATGATGAGGAAAGCAACATCTGGGGTCCTCGAGTCTTGATCCTCCATTGATGCTGGTCTTGACCCTCCACCAACGCTTGCGTTGCCAATGTCTAGTAAGCTCTGATACGCTTTAATACACCAGTGTGCACTTAAATTTCTTCTGATACGCTTCTGTGCATTTGATAAATCTTTTGATACTCAGGTATCCTGCTATAGTGGTTTGGTTCTTCATTGGTAGAGCTAGTCGAGCTGCATCATAGATGCGATTGAGCTCTTGCCGACCCAAGAGGAGCTTCGATCTGATGCCTAGCTTCAACTAGGATTATATCATAGAGGAAGAGTATTTTACTATGGTTTGAGCTTCCTTTCATAGATTTTTACTATGGTTTTAACTTCCTTCTATGTGTTATTAGTGTGTTTCTTGCATAGCTTACTACTATAGTTTGAACTTCCTTTATGGCACTGTGTTCGACTATCTTCATAGTTATGCATATTTGATCCTCAAATTTGGTCGAGGACGAGAATTTTCCCATTTCTTTATATACATATTGAATCTAATTTTCTTAGATCTACTGACAATACAGGTTGCAAATGATAAGAAAAGCAACATCTAGGGTCCTCGAGTCTTGATCCTCGATTGATGCTGGTCTTAACCCTCTACCAATGCTTGCGTTTTCCATGTCTAGTGAGCTCTGATACGCTCTACTACACCAGTGTGCACTTAAATTTCTTCTGATATGCCATTGTACAGTTGATAAATCTTTTGATACTCGAGTATCCTGCTATGGTGGTTTGGTTCTTCATTGGTAGAGCTGGTTGAGCCGTATTATGGATGCGATTGAGCTCTTGTCAACCCATAGTGAGCTTCGATATGATGCCTAGCTTCAACTGGAATCATATCATAAAGGAAGAGTATTTTTTACTATGGTTTGAGCACCTACCTATATACTTCTATTTATTTTATAATTTGAAAGCACCTACCTATATACTGCTACATTTATTATGTATTTCTAGGTTGCATACAACAGTCCTACGCGTAGGTCATCTCGTATTGCAAAGAATATGGTAGATGTCATAGCAATGGGTGAGAGGACATTGGATCCATGATCAGAACCCTCTTTTATGGAGGACGTCCTGCGTATTCCTCTATCAAGACATCAATTTTTTTAGGAGAGCAATGATGAGCCTTTAGATAATGAGCCAGTAGAGAATTCTGAGAAAATGTTGAAGGGTAAGTTTTGTATTAAAATTTAAAATATAAATTGTGATCTATTAATGGTTATGGTTTTTAAGTAGTCTATTTATGAGTCTTTCCCTTTTGTTACTGATAAGGTACGATAGAGAGTGGACCTTCCACTAGGCAACATAGAGGAGCTGCTACGCCATGGAAAAAATGGGATAATTGAGCAAAAAAAATCATAAGGTGGGATGAAGATTGCCAACCAGTTGGAGAATATGGGCTCCATTTGATGTCTCATCTTGGTAACCTTTCCCGAAATGGCAAATTGTTTTCGTTAACAATGTTATCTTGGCGTAATGCTGATAAGGATGAACTAGAAATGGTCTGGGCATCGGTTAAGATAACTCTCCCTATCTCTCTATCAGTATTTTCATGGATTACTGTCGGTATTTTCACTATTGTCTTACTTGATAGTGAACCCCTATTATCTTACTTGATATGCACTACATCAGTGCTCTCCTCTCCCTTATATTGATATGCACTACATCAGCTACACAGATTTTGTTTAGAATATGCGTTGAATTCTGGATAGAGGATATATGTAAGAGTTCAACAGGAGGATGCCAAACATAACAATAAGCTATACTTGCTTCCTTGAATGATTTGGATTAAACATAATATATATGATCCAAAAAAACTGAAAGAAAATATATATACACATGATCCCAGTTACTCATAAGTCAACACAGATAGTTTGTTTCCTCAACTGTTATCTGCTTGAATTTTTGGAAGATTTCCATAATTTTGTGGCTTTTTAGATTACTATATATCATTTTGCCTTCAATACTTAATTTGAAAAGTATTTTAATAATTATTAGAAATTGAACATTATAGTTACTTATATTGATAACTCAGATATCATGTTTGAATGCATTACCATCACCTGTTGTTCTTATATTTTTGCTATTGATAATGGCTACTTATATTGTCAACTTAGATATCAAATTTTTGCTATTGTTTTTCTTAGGAAAACACAAATGCACCTGACGCTTTTAAAGTTATTTGCTTTTAAAAAATAGGAATTTCCTGGAAGGCCTTCAAGTACCGGGTGAAGAACGACTTCTATAAAAAATTCGAGACCGATGAAGAGCGCCTAACAAATTTGCTGCCCAGGTGAATCCCAGTCAATGGCCAACGCTAGTGGCATATTGGGGCTTGGGTAACGTACATGTATGAATCGACTAACAAATAACGTACATCCATATTTATACTAGTGGCGAACCCTTTATTTCAATTTACTATATAATGTCCAACTACTTTTTATAAAGTTTCGGAGAAAAACCAAGTTAATGACGGAAAACTTTGTGCCCTCCCTAGAATGGGTAGAAGATCCTTTCCACAAATAAAGAGAAAGGTTAGTATTGTATTTTTTTTTGGTAAGATAATTCTCATATCTTTGCGGTTGATAATGTATATTTTCCATACTTTGGAACATGCATACACATCAGAGGAGGTTAAAAAACAAGCATATTGACCTTGTTAACATATGGAGAGCCACTCGAGGAAAAATAGCAGTTATAATAAAGAAGATGGAGCTGCTGGTACAGAGGTATATAAAATTCATATTTGTAATGAGTTTTAAACAAAATGTCAATTGCAAATAGAGAAAAATTAACACAAACCTCCTTGCATGCTATAGAAAATGTTAGAAAGGTGAATTGAAGAGCTACCAGCTGAAGAACGAGATAATGAGGAGCAGCTGAATAATATTTACAGGGAAGTTTTTGGTGTCACGACCCACTCCCGAATAATCGGACACGAGTCGGACATGCCCAGCCTACGTTGGAAGACTCAACGTAGTAAGCTGTACCAAGCTGGGGAAACTAACAAGTCAATATGAATAAGTAAAAATCACAGCATCTATAAAAGATCCCAGAAAGATCACCATAATCCACAAATCCATATAACGTAAAGGTACCAAAGTCAACAGGAATAAAATATGCTATGAACTCTAAGAAAACAATATCTAGGAGTAAAGCAAAACAGTATAAACCTGAAGCATCTAGCTAAATCATGTCTCCATCTTGCTTAGCTAAGATCCCGAGCTCTGGCCCTTAAGGTTGAACAATATCCTGCAAGTACACCTGCAACATATCCAGTTAGGAGCTGAGCAAAGCACTGTTCTAGGTAATGAACAAGAACATCATGACATAAAAATGAGTACAGGAGAATATGAAATATAAAGTACTGGAAAAGAACATAAAAGTACAGGAATATAAGTACAGGAAATAAAGTACACGAAGTAAACCATGAACCTGAAGTACAAGACATGACATGTTCATAATGTTTGAAATACAACTAGCCTATGTGACCGGCTGGGGTGAGTACAGGAATATGTACAGGAGTACATGAATATCGGTACGACTTAGGACCCGCGTGCACGATACGAGGCCTAAGCTATCTACATGAATATTAGAACTGGGATTTGGTCACATAGCTAGTGTATTTCTCCTTCCCGACACAAGTAAGTACAAGAACAGGAAGTACAAGGGTACAAGATATCGTGTCATATCGTGTCATCAAGAGAAGTACAAGATATGTAAATGCACAAAACCATATAAAGTACTTGCCTTGTTCCGAGAAAGTACGAGTAATGAAGGAATCTGGATGTCCTCCTGTTTAATTAAGTACAAGTTGGTTAAGCACAATTCCATAGTCTCTTGATATGTCAATGATTAATTCCCATATACATAGATAACTAACTTAATACACACTAAGTAAGGGTCCACAACTACATAATTACTTGACCAATACTCTAGTACTAAATATTACTTAGCTGCATATCTTTTACATAGAAAAGTGCTATAAGATAGTTAACATAGTTGCTTATAAACGTTACTATAAATTTAATATAATAAACTAACATCTGCCACTGTTTGTATTCTAGTAAGTGTAGAGCCTAAAAATCAAGTTGCGCCATGTTTTTATTACACAGCAATCAAGTTGCGCCCCAAAAATCAAACTGTACTATTATTATGAAGCTCAGGGATCAAACTACGTCACTGATCAGGTTGCGCTATATATCAGACTACGTCCAATCACATTGCGCCAAAGTCAACATGGCGCCTGATAATAATTGCCATCATTACCTGACAGTACTGACAGTTGATAGTGCGATAAACGAAGAAAATCTCTTCGAATCTCGTAAAGCGTGGCACTCGAGACGATTTGATTGACAGCTGTTCCGTACACTCTGTAAGTTGCACCTAAGCGCAATCTGAATAAACTCTTCTCATACATTCAAATGCTGCCACGTGCCTATGCACTGAGTTGCACCTAGGCTCAACCCAATCAAGCGCAGTTTGACTCGTTGACTGAAGCTCGCGCAACCTGATAAAGTTGAAACAACTTACATTCTAAAACAGGATGACATGGCGCATATGCCACTTATCTCTCAAAATGTGTCCACTACTCTGTATATGACCATGTGCATCTCAATCACATGATGCCACGTGTCTAAATACAGTTAGTACACGGTTGTATAACTGAATGAAAGTTGGCGCAACTTAAGGGTAGCGTAACCCAAAGTGGCGCAGTTAAACCTTGCGCACATCAGAATAACTGTTAAAACAGTTATTTTCATAAGTCTATAAATAGAGTTTCCAATCCTTATCAAAGTATCACAGAGATCAAGAATTCTTGCAAAATTGTTGCTGCATTCTTCAGAGGCTCTAGTCATCAAGTTTACATAGTTCAAGGGATAAAGTGATCGCCTTTTGATCAGATTCCTAAAGTTGTACTTTCCTAGAATTTATTGTACTTTGTACGATTCTTTTAAAGTTTGTTATAAACTTTTTGTTTTTGCAAACAAAATGGTGACTCTGCTGGAGACGACTTTCTCTTCCGACGAAAAGGTGACAACTCAATGTGATGATGCGTCGATCGACAAGACACAGAAGACCCTAGTTGTTCAAGTCAACCAGATAGCCTACGAGGATATGATAAACAATAAGAGCAACAAGCGCATTGTGGATATCACCAAAAATAGAACTATGTGGACTCCTAAGTCCTCCACGGTTTTTGTTGCCCAAGCGCAACCTGAGCACTCTATTGCCCTGGCTCAATCTGTATCTGTGGCTCAGACACCCTACTTCTATTTCCCGCATGTAACCCATTGCTTTTCCTTCCAATGCGTAGCCTGCATTAGTTGCCCGCGCACAACCCATTGCTTTTGCTGCCAAGGCGCAGCCTGCTTCAGTTGCCCGCACATAATCTATTGCTTTTACTGCCAAGGCACAACCTGTTTCTGTTGCCTGCACACAAACCACTCCCTTTGTCACCAACGCACAGTCCACTCCCTCTGCTGTCAAGGCACAACATGTTGCTAAGGTGCAGCCAGTAGCCCATTTGGCTATGGCGCAACCTAAGCACTCTGCTGCTCAGGCGGAGTTTGCATACCATATTGCCCTAGCGCAACCTAAGGGAACTAGTCTTTTATCTATTCCCTCTTCTTCTCCAGTTCTGAACTTGGAGAAACAATGTTCTAGTGCCAAAGATTGACAGAACAAAGGAAAGGGTCCTTTGACACTTCCTCAACTGGTGCAACCTGCGCCTAAGGTGGTTCCACAATAAAACAGAGAGAAATGCTTTTTAGCTAACCCTTCACAAAATAAAATAAAGCACCCTTTGGTCTTTTCTCAATCTTCCCTAGTCTATGACTCAGAGGAAGATATATCATATTGTATTCCCTTAAACAGAGGTCTTCAAATCTCTGCTAGGGGAAAGAATACTGATCAAAAAGGCATCTTGCCTACTCCTATGGTAACTGCTCAAGATCTTCCAACCTTGCATATCTCAAGATCCAAGCAAGAAAAATTGATGGTATCTCAAACAGAGGTACCATGAGCAGAATTCTCTGATTTATGCGCTTATCTCAACAGGGGTCAATCATTATCAACCTTGGTGAAATACAAGAATCCTATGTCAAAGGCCAATTTACACCAGAAAAAAAAGTTTAAAAAGAAGAACCCAATCACTTATGCCAATGAGTTAAGTACTTCTTTGTATACTCACAGAACTAAGCATCTTAAGAACCGAATTCATATTCCTAACATCATTAAGGAATATGTTCTTCCGACTTCTTCTCGTCCTGTAGTGGTGACTGACCTCCGGAACGTCTTACACAAAGACGGGAAATCACAGAGATGTTTCACTCACCTCTAAATCACTCATCAGAACGTTACTGCCTTCGTGAAGTGGTCATCAAGTGTTGTTGCCAATTAGCTAAACGATCTGTCTTTGATCGGCTGAATTATGCTTCAACTCCTAAACCTATGATGGGAGATGAAGATGAGCTATTATATGCTTCTGTCAATATGACTTCCCGAGACACTGGGGGTAGAAAATCCTTAAAATGTGGCACGTCTCGCAATCCGAGCCAGCAGTACTTAGGACAACTCTGTGAATCTAGTGAATGGGTCTTTCAATATACAAGATCAAAAAATCAGAATTTGGACCAAGATGTCTTCAATCAGGAAGATCTTCCCATTTCTCATCTGGGAGAAGATTCTTTGTCTGACTTTGACGCAAATAGTGAAAGCTCTGAACAAACTATCTCGTCAATAGTGGCAAGAGAGGTGGCAGTATATGCTATTACAGAAGACAAAGATGCTTCTAGCTCAGCCAGTGAAGAGCAACGAATTGCTGCACTGGAAGACAAATTAAAGACCATGGCTGAAATGGTCGCAAGTATGCACACTATAATCGTGGATCAACATGCAGTACCACCGGTTGTGAATCCTATTTCAATTCTCGAGCTCATAGCATCTTCTGTACCAGTTAATATTGGTCTGGAGTACCACCTCCCCAGGTTGCTTCTGTACCGATTCAAGCTGTTCCTAGTATGTCTGGTGCTGGGGGTGGTAATTATCATGCTATTCCTCCTCCAAACAATTCAAATCAACCTACTAGTTCAACTTTAGGGGATGCTAATGAGGCCGTAAAACTCTTACGCATCCAGTTTGAGGCCTTTAAGCAGAAAGACGGTCTACAAAGACTGGGGATAAAACAACCTTATCATGTTGAATGGTAGGATGTTCAATTTCTTCCTAAATATAAGCTTCCCACCATTATGCTGTTTGATGGCAGCACTTCTCCAAGTCAGTACATCAATCACTTTGAAGTGATGACTGACCAATTGCTGCCAAATGATGCTCTTCTTACTAGGGTGTTCGTCAGTTGTTTAGCCGGTGCAGCATATGATTGATACCGTAGCTTGCCTGATGGCTGCATAACTTTTTTTCCTGGTTTCATGCAAATTTTCTTTGAACGGTTCTATGAGGGAGTCAACGATATGTCGATGTCTGCCCTTATCAAAATTAAACAAAGACACAATGAATCCACGGAGAGTTTTATTGAAAGATTCTGTCGAGAGGCACTTAAAATACCTCTAGGAACTCCATCTGCTATAACAATAGACACTTGCAAATCAAACTTGTTGCCTATCATCAGCATGTGGACAGGATCAACATAATTCTATGATTGGCTTTCTTTCATTGTAATTGCCAAGGCGGCAGAGGTTAGCGCTGAGAAGTTCAAGCAGTTAGGAGTTTAAATGACTCATCCTAACCAAGATGAATATTCCACACCCGAGGGTAATAATCGCCAGAACAATTGTAAGGGTAAAGAAACATTGGCCATCAATCTCAAGGACAAGGAGATGTTGGCTGTTAATGTTGCTCAGACGGCACCCACTCCATCAGCACCACCACAGAAAGCACCTCGTCCAAAAGAAGAGTATTCATTTAACGAAGATGATATTATGAGCATCTTCGATTGCTTAATCAAAATCAATAAGCTTCAACTGCCAGAGGCAAAATGGCCAGAAGAAGTAGGTAAGACTGACCATCCTAAATATTATGTTTATCACAGATTTATAGGGCATCCAACCCGAGCATGCTACGTGCTCAAAGGCAAAATCCAGGAGATGGTCAACTCTGGAGCAGTTACTCTTCAACAGGATGAGAAAACTGTGACGGCCAATGTCGTTTCTGTGTAGTATGGTGATTTCCCACCACAGCTAGCAAGATGGTGTTGTCCCCATTCCTAGGGCTACTCTCGAGATCGTGAATCTCCCACCTTTCCAATATGAAGGTCTTGTTCCCTTATCCACTGATAAAGAAGAAATTATGTAGATTCATCCATATCTAGTAGCAGACTTTGAAGTGCCTTCTTCTTCTAATCAAAAGAAGTTCTCCAAAACTAAATCCAAGAGCTGCAACATGGTATCATTTGAATCGGTAGCAGAAGAAAAAATTCTAATCGGCACCAGATCTGGTAAACCTTATCTTCGAGAGTAGCCCAAAAATCAAGAGAATCCTACCCCATCTCCTAATATTCCTTCTGCTTCATCTTCCCCTGCTGAGATTATATCGTCTACATCCTCACCCGTGGTGGAACCAATTCCCTCCAAACCGACATCAGCAGACAAGGGAAAACAACCTGTTCGCTTTGACAAAGCATTGAAGAAGTCCTCATCTCTTGGACTTCAGAAGCCATATAATTTTGATATACTAGATCAATTGGCTAACACTCCAGCAAGATTGTCAATCTTTGAATTCTTACGTCTCTCAAAAGAAACTCGAAAAACGTTAAGTGAAGCTTTGTTACAGGACGATACTTGTCTCACTCTCCTCAAGAAGCCTGAAAAGGAGCATGTTAGTTGTACACATTGTCATAGTGTATTTGAACTAATACCCAACATTACTTTTACGCAGGATGACATGTTGTTAGAAGACAATCGTCATGATCGTTATCTCTACTCCACAGGATATGTGGACACCATGAAAGTCGGTCGCATTCTGATTGACCCAGGGTCTGCTCTTAGTATCATACCGAAGTCTTTGCTGGATGCCTTGAAGATGCCAGTGCACAACTTTTCTACAACTATCACTACCATCTTGGGGTTCAATCAAGGAAGAAGTGAACCTTTGGGGAAGATACGCATGAAACTCCAAATCGACAATCTTCATACAAAGGTGACTTTTTATGTGATTGATAATCATGGCTCATAAAATGCATTGTTGGAAAGGCCATTCCTCCACGAACACAACATTGTACCTTCTACTCTTCATCAATATTTCAAATATATGGATGGTAATGGAGAAGTATAGAAAGAAGTTGCAGACCTAAATCCTTTCAAGGGGGTTGAAGCGTACTGGAACGAATCTCGCATATACAAAGAGGAATTCATGAAGGTAGTATTGGCAATGGATACTGATGAAGAACAAAAAGGCGTGTCGAATGATACTCTGGTGATCCCTATCAAAGGGCGTACTTCCTATCGTCAGTCTTCCAAACCATTGACTATCTACCTTCCTTCTCATAAGAAGCAGCCTCCTAGTATTAGTCAGCAACAAAGGGAGCTCACCTCTTCTGAGCCGCTTGTAATCGACCTTTGTCGTAAAAAGCCCCCTCCTTCTTCTCGTTCTTCTTCTCCCCCTCTGGTTATCAATCTGACTAAGCCGATTAAGGCTAAAAGTCCTATTGTAAATGATGATGTAAAGATCAATAAAGCATCTCCTTTGAAGAATACTGATGTCTCTTATTATACGCAGTGTTATTTGGATATGCTAGATAGCTTTAAGCCACTTACAATATGAGTCGTATCTTCTCTCCAAAATATGGTATCACTAGATTCAATACAAGAATCGTTCTTCTTAGTACCTCCTCGAAAGAAAGGCAAAACTCTTATACTTTTTAATAAAAGAGAAGAACAAAAAATCATGCCCAACAACGATAATAAGAATGATATAGGAAGGCTACAATTACATCGCTATAGTCCTCAGTCCAAGACAATCATCCGTAAAATGGTCTATGATTTCAGAACTGGTCTCAATAGTAGTAAAGGAAGGCGAACTCCTATTCGTATTTTTGTTCCAAGAGGAAAATCACAATAATATTACAGTAAAATGAAGTGAGGATTAGGTTATACTTCACCACTTTCGACTCCAAAAGCTTCTGAATCCGATGAAGAAGAACGATCTAACTCTTCTGATTCCATCTCATGGGATTCTGATACCAGTATTGGTCATGTCCATCGGATGACAGTATCTTCTAACATGGTGTCTGCCGAGTTCTCTGAAGATGACGAAGATGATATTGAAGAAGCTCCTGAAGCAGATCCTTGGGCTCAAAGGATGGACACTCAGAGGGAACTCTATTTTGAATAACGAGAACCACCTACTGAGGATCAACTAATTCAGATCGATGTTGGAGAAAAAGATGTACCACGACCGATCTTCAAGAGTAAAAATCTTCCAGAAGATGATAAACAAGAACTAATTTACCTTATTCGTGAATATATCGATGTCTTTGCCTAGAGTTATGAAGATATGCCCGGTTTAGATCCTCAGGTCGTAACTCATAAACTTAACATTTTGCCTAATGCTAAACCAGTCAAACAACAACAACGGCGATTCAAGCCTGAGATGATAGATATGTTTGATGATGAAGTCAAAAAGCTTATCGCTTGCGGTTTTATCAGAGAAGAGCAGCATCCTGACTGGGTAGCCAATGTTGTACCAGTTTTGAAAAAGATCGGGGAGGTTCGGGTATGCATAGACTTTCGGGATCTCAATTATGCTTACCCTAAAGATGAATTCCCTATCCTAATTACTGATGTCATGATCGACAATACTTATGGATTCGAACGAATCTCTTTCATGGATGGGTTTTCTGGATATAATCAAATCCGGATGAATCCTGAAGATGAAAAATACACTTCATTCCGTACTCCTCGCGGGCTATACTGCTATACAGTCATGCCTTTTGGTCTTAAGAATGCAGGAGCAACTAACCAGCGGGCTATGAGTACTATCTTTCGAGATCATTTACGAAAGACCGTCGAATGCTATGTTGACGATATTGCTATCATAAGTCGTCTAAAGGAAGATCACATCCAATATTTAAGAACTATCTTCAATTAAATATGCCAGCATCAACTCAAAATGAACCCCACCAAGTCTTTCTTGGGTGTCTCTAGTGGCAAATTTCTCGGATTTATCATTACCTCTAAAGGTATCTACGTTAATCCCGAGAAGATCAAATCCATTCAAGAGATGCATCCTCCATGCAACCTAAAAGAGCTACGAGGATTCCAAGGTCGACTTCCGTATATCAGGACGTTCATTTCAAATTTATTTGGACGTTGCAGACCATTTACTTAGTTAATGAAGAAAGGTGTATCTTTCATTTGGACAGAAGAATGTCAACGAGCATTTGATGACATAAAGCGGTATTTGATGAGTCCACCGGTCCTTGTACCACCGATCTCAGGAATACCCTTCTTGATGTATGTACGGATAATATTTCATGACCCGCACCCACTTTTCGGACGCGAGCTCGTGAGCAAGCCAGCTACGTATTAAGAGGACTCCGGCCCGACTCGAATACGTAAACGCTGTCACGGCTAGGGTAAACTGCCAAATCATGGCAAACAAATATATATTTCAAATCCACAATAAGAGTACAAAATATGAATAAATAAGTATGGGTCATGGTCTGCAACCCACTAGCATATTTGTCCGATAAGACTCTAAAGAAAGTAACAAGAGTCTAAAACTGAATCAGGAAACAGGATATCTCATGATATGGTATGAAAGCACGAGCGGATAATAAATGTAATAACGATACCTGAATTCTGCAAGCGTATCATCACTACCGCCATCCAAAAATACTAGCTAACTCCATGCAATCCCTAAACCTGAAGAGATCATCAGGTCCTCAGGGGACATAGCAAGATACATAAAAATATGCCTATCTAGCAGTTTAATCGTGCATGATAATATAAACGGGATATAAACAAGAAAAGACACTTAAACATGGCACGAGACTATGACCAAACTGCTACCAGGTGACTAACGACAAGTGGCTACTGACAGGTGACTATGAACTGGAATACAAGAACAACTACACGTAACAGAACTACTGGATGAACAAGTGAACACGAGATCAATGGAAATATCAAACCCTTGCCCCCAGTGGACTCGCAGGTTTGAACTAATCACTAACCATTGTCCTGGGTGTAGACTCTCTGGTTAGTTTATGGCAAGGCACCCTCGTCCCGAGTGTGGACTCTCTGGTGCAAGTACTACATCCTTGTCCCGAGTGTGGACTCTCTGATGCACGTAATACATCCTCGTCCCGAGTGTGGACTCTCTGATACAAGTAAACACGACAAACAACCTCATCCCGAGTATGGACTCTCTAGTACAACAGATCAAGACAAACACCCTCGTCCCGAGCGAACTCTCTGGTGCCAAGGAAACAATAAAAAGGATTTAGCAGTTCAATTACACGTATTCATTCTATGACACGAACCAGTCGAGTTACAAGTAACGACATGGTATAACTCAGTCAAGACCCAGGTAAGGAAAACTCTAATATGAACTCATAAGGTGAACAAGCCTAGCATATCTACACTATCAAGTCATAAAGATGATATACATGCAAGTCAAAGAACTAGTGAACATGGTATGAAGAACATATGTAAATCAAGTCGACTAGAAAACTGATAATAACATATAAATCTATAGAACTAGAGTAACCAAATGATAACCAAATAATCACAAAAAAAACAATAAGCATAAAATTAAACTATAGAGGGAGGCAAGGTATCTTGTCTTGTGGTAGCATGAAGAACTGACAATATACCGTCAACTTGTAAGCCAATGAGTCTAAATCTCACAACTGTCTCCGAAAGCTGAAACAGACATTGCCAACATTCTCAGAATAGTCAGATTAGCTAGGATTGCCTGTCCTTAAGTCCAATTATGGACACAGGGGCAAAACGATAATTTCGGGCAAAAACGGTGTCCGCCGTTGGACCCGCTTTGCACCGAAAGCATGCCATAGTCAATAGTCTCTAAAGTCATCAAATTACATGTCTACGGATTATATTTGATGATACGAACCTAATGGTATGTCCAGTTTTGGAATCCGGTGGGCCGTGCACAAAATTGCTTGTTGAATCGGACCGTGGGGCCTGCAAAACGGCCGTCCGATCAACTGTCTCAGAATTGGACCAAACTTGGCATACAGGACCAAAATAACGATACGGTCCTGTTGGCGTAAGTTTTGTCTCGATATGACGAGCGTGCACAAAGTAATTGGGGAATTTACACAGAGATCGATACGGTAAATTTCGACGGATACGCATCAAATTCATCGTGCACACGCGACCAATTTGAATTCCATCAAAGCCCACACGTCTATGAAGCCATTACGCACCTTTCGATGCTTACAGTTCGTGACCACGTCGCCCGGATTGGTGGGACGCACGTCATATCGAAGGGTTTTTCATATTTTGTACTATTTTAGAAAAGGGTTTTTGGTCAACTTTATTAACGATTTATTTCATGCACACACATCAAAAAACAGAACTACAAGTTACGTTTTGATCTTAGTTACATGGGCTAAATCTCTATTTGAGTCGATTTTCAAAATATCCTAAATCCTGATAGTCATCAGCCTTCCAATCAGTCCGTAACCAATGCCTATGTGTTCTGTTATATATGGTTTTTTCCTGAACTTTCAGGAATTATTATTATTTATCTAGGTAAAAACAAACAAATATAATTGAAGGAATTGATAGAGGGTTAACCCAGCTATCCATTGAAATTTATAGCTCAAAATTTTGTGGAGAAGGGATGGAGAAAACATACCTCGAAGTTGGCCCTAGGGTTGTCGTTGCTGATGTCTTGCACAACGCCCGTGCAGTTGTGTCGGGCAATTTCGGCCGGCCGGTGGCCGATCCCCGGTGGTCAGGGAGGCCGAGGGTGGAGCACTGGTGGTGGCGAGTACGTGGCGTGGCGCTGTTCGAGCGATGGGTTTTAGGGTTTCGATGTTCCCATCTTCCCGATATATATATATACATACGTTTATATATATTTGCTGAGAACGAACAGGGGATGGGGGACAATGTTTCAGGTGTGGGCTTACTGGCCTTTAACTAGCTGGGTTTAGCTGCTGCTTAGTTGGGTCGGGCTGAGCCGCTCTCTATGTAGATATAACATATATATATATATTTATACATATTTATATGTATATATACATATATAATGATATATACATATATAATGATATATATATATATATATATATATATATATATATATATATATATTACTTCCAACTTTTAAATAAACTAGAAAATATTTTTAATAAAATGCTATAACACTTCGAGAATATTTATATCAAAATATTATCATTATT
The DNA here is from genome assembly GCA_029216955.1 of Iris pallida. Taxonomy (NCBI): domain Eukaryota; kingdom Viridiplantae; phylum Streptophyta; class Magnoliopsida; order Asparagales; family Iridaceae; genus Iris; species Iris pallida. Next base: position 3,728,758 of record JANAVB010040619.1, on the reverse strand, counting down.
TATATATATATACACATCCATATCTATACACCTCGTATATACATATCAATAAATACTCATTTAGCCAAAAATATTAATAATGTATATATTCATAGTATAATGTCTTATTTATAGAAATATATATATACACATGTCATTTATATAATAATTGATTTAATAAATATAAATTGTTATCAATATATAACAACAAAGTAATATTAATGATAATAAAAATCCTAATAACAATTTAAAATAGCCCAAAAGTCGTTTTTGATGGATATAACATGCACACTACCTATCTAGCTCCAGAAGATCATACAAATTTTGTAAAACACTAATTAATAATAATAATACCTATAATCTACCTATAACAAATATTTAGAAAATAATTGCCAATTCCTAAAAATATATGCAAAAATATTTGCATTTACCAAACATGTCTGCAAGGCCGTATTTGGTCCCACCATATACCTACATGGGCTTGGATTTTACTTAGGCCCAATCTGGACAGATTCGGTACAACCGGGTTCCCTAAAACACAATAATATAATTAAATAATAAATATAATCTTCGGTAAGGATTAAGCCGTAACTTGGCCTGGTTTTCCTAGTTTGGACGTCACTATGGCTCGGCCTTCCCTACCAGGGCTAATACACTAATCAAAGCACGCCATTGCACTATCCGTGCCACGATTTCTAATCACCTTGTACTTCAAAACTCAACCATGGCTAAACTCATTTACCGTAATAATTAACTAATTAATTATTTATAAAAATCTAAAAATTACCATTTAAATCAAATAAATAAATAAAAATATTTTTAGAAATTTTCGGAAAGAGGAGTTATAAATCTACCCACCTTAAATAATTTCGTCCTCGAAATTCTATTTCACAACTATTCTTAAAATTTCAAAGAAAGTCCGCCTTAACCTCAATCTCCTTAAATTTAATTTCTCCAAAATATTTTATGACCTTCTCTAGTCATTTTATAACTCCGAATACTTGAGAACTTCTACCCACCT